>VWZP01002199.1:0-130836 GCA_013396995.1 Dicaeum eximium | reverse complement strand
CCCGGCGTGTCGCGACATAACGGCCGCGCTGCCCTCCCCCGTGCAGGTGACATGAGCTCGCAGCAGTTCCCCCGGTCGGGCGCGCCTCCCGCCGCCCTGGGACCAGCGCCGCCGCCCATCCCCACCAGCGGCTCCGCCGGGATTATCGCCCCCGCCGCCACAGGTAAGCGCGATCCCGGCCCCGCGGCTGTGGGCTCCGGGGGCGGGGAGCTATCCCGGGCACCCCGCACCGTCCGGCATCCTGTGCTGCCGCGGGCCGGCTGCGGAGAGCACCGGAGGAGGCTCCGGGCAGCACCGGCACACCGGGGATGCGCCAATGCTGCCGAGCGGCTGTGCGCAGCTCCCTGTCCCGCTCGGCTCGGGCGCTCCGTGTCCTTAGCTGAAGTGCCGAGTGGACGTGGGAGCATCTCATGGAGCTGGAAGTGGGGTGGGAGCTGGGATTCCAGCTCGTGCTGTCCCTGCCACCGTGACACTTTTCAGAAGTGACTGCGGGAGCAGCTTCATTCTCGGGACGGTTTATACTTGGTTTTCAGCTCGATATTCGGATGCATATTGCATTAAATATGGAGTTTTTCATGCTGTTCAATGTGGGATTTAATGGCAGTTACTTAGATAATTAAATATTTTTCACTGGAAAGAAAAGTTAGTCAATCTGTGTTTAAAGAAGGTGTTTGGATGGACTTCTCAGAGTTGACCCCAGGTTACCCAGCATTGCTGATTGTCCATCAGTTCTGAGGGGAACAGACAAAAGCAGTGCCAGAGTTCCCAGTTTTTTCATCACTGGAATATGTTTAATTGTAAGAGTGACCTTCTCTTAGATATTTCTGACGTCTCATTTCTGACCTAGTGGGTGACCAAAGCTTAATTTAAACAATTCTCACCTTTTTCTCTGTTTTTCCCTAGTGAGTGAGGAATCCAGTCGTGAGTCAGAGGTTGCTCCCAGAGAGCACATGGGCCCCAGTGGCCCCATCCAGCCTCGGGAGGAGAAGCAGGAGCCCGTGGTGGTTCGGCCATACCCACAGGTCCAGATGCTGACACAGCACCACCCTGTCCAGTCTGGTGCCCCAGTGACAGTGACAGCACCACCAGCACATTTGACTCCAGCTGTGCCACTTTCTTTTTCAGATGGACTCATGAAGGTAATGAGAGGATTCATTAGGGAAAAAAATACAATCCGTATGAGTTGGTGTTGAGAAAAAGTAAATTACACCAAAACTTGCCCTGCTTTTGTTTCTAAAGCTTTCCTGGCATGCTTCTGCTAACTGTGCAGTGCCTTGTGGGTTTGCCTGTTCCAGCTGATTCACTGAGGACTTGCTAGTATTTCAGCATTATTTTTGAGGGAGGTGTATTTTGTCTGTCTTTGAGGAGAACAGTGATTTCAATCAGTTTCTGAAGTCTTCCATTTTCTCTGCAGGATATAAAGTTAACTGTTAATATCCAGTGTCTGTAGGGCAATACCATAGCCCTGACAGATTCCACTGATGACTCATGCTGGAACCTGCATACTTCCAGGACAAAATATGCTCTTTCTTTATTTGGAATAAGCAAATGTTCAGTATCTTTCCTCTGCAAATATTTAGCCATATTTGCATAAACTTTCTCCTCAGGCTTTGACCCCACAGAACGATTGCTGTTTCAACGCTGGGCTCTCATTTGAAGTTGCCAATGTTTCTGGTTTTCCATTTCTTGTAGCCTCCCTTGAAGCCCACCATGCCCAGCCGGCCCATTGCTCCTGCTCCACCCTCCACTCTGGCAGCTCCCACAAAGGTCCCTGGCCAAGTGACTGTGACCATGGAAAGCAACATACCACAGGCTCCCACCATTCCTGTGGCAACTATCAGTGGGCAGCAGGTCTGGATTTTTTGGTGGCTTTTCTGTTCCATCTCACAGCATGGTCAGATCAATACAAGTACAGCTGAAGTGGGGTTTTGCAGCAGGAGGGAATGTAAAGAGAGCAGGTTTCCCTGTTCAGTGCTACTGGTTGTTGGATCAGTTCTGCTTGGACCATTAACGTTCAGGCTTGGTTATCACTACCTCTTTACAAAGCTGCTAAGCTGCTGGTTTGGTGGAATCATCCAACTGAGATAGCACAGCCAGGCTGTGATGGCAAAGCCATACCCAAAAGCTGGGGCTTTCCTTAAAAGTTCCCGCTGTGTCAGTGTCACTTGGAGAATTTCTACTGTAGAGAAACTGCTGAGGTTCATTATTGCAGTGTTCTTCAGTTTCCCTGAGAGGAGATCAGAAGAGACTAGTGGACAGTTCATGGGTTTGCACTGTGTTCTTATTGAACTAGGAGTGACAAAATTTAGGGGAGGGAGTCTAGAATTATAAAAAAATAGAATTTGTTCCAGTATTTGCCAGGTTCCACCATTATCTCAACTTTATTGGAGAGGTGGTGTGAAACTATGCCTTAATGTCAGCCATGCTAGAAGGGTCAGCTCTGTGGTTGTTTCTGGGTGGCTGCTACTGGGTGACTGTCACCCAAGTACCAACCATCAAAACAGACCAGTGAAACAGAGAAGTGTTTGCATCTTCCAGTGTCAGCAGGCTCTGTAACTTTATCCTGTACAAACACCTGCCTCTTTCTCCACTCAGCTTTTAATGCATGCAGCCTTGGTACACCAAGTATTTCTCCAAGGTCTCTTTTCTGTCTCTGAAACTGAGATATGGTAATTCTGTGGCCACTAATTATTGCCAACACAGCTGACTTGTTTTGTTGTTGAACTCTGCAGGGGCATCCCAGTAACTTGCATCATATCATGGCCACCAACGTGCAGATGTCCATCATCAGGAGTAGTGCTCCTGGGCCTCCCCTGCACATTGGAGCTTCTCATCTGCCCCGAGGTAAAGATCCAGCTCTGCTGTCCCTGCCTTCTGTTCACAGTCTCTCAGCTGCTGCATTTAGCCCACACCTCTGAAACTCTCCTCACTGCTAATGCAGCTATTTCTTCAGATGTTAAAACTGCTGCCATGAGTGAGTGACTGCTGGCCTTTTAAGAATTATGTTGCCTGCGGGCTTTTAGGGCAGGACCACGTCAGGACCACGTGTTTAAAATGCTGGCAGATGCCAGCACATCTGTTACTGTAATTCTTTGCTGTTAAAATAATCAACACTTTCAAGAAAAAAAAAAATCAACTGGTAGAGGCTCACCTGCCCTGCAAAATGTCATGAACATTCTGGGTAGGAAGTGTTGCTCACCTGTGCAGAGGCACATGGGCAGTTGTGAGCCACATTCTTGTATCCCCCTGTCACAGGACCACTCATGCATTGTTGTGCATGCCAACACATTGTATTGTGTGCATCTGCATTTACCCTTGAGTTGAATGCTTGTGATAACTACAGGCTCTTGTTTCCCAGGATTTTGGACACTACAGCTTGTAAAACAGGAGATCAGCCCCTTAATGCAGCCCAGTGCTCAGTACAGCCTGTCAGATTTCTGACTGCAGCTTTGCTTTCCAAGTCTAATGGGTTAGATTTGCAGTTCAGCTTTAAATTGATCTGATTTCCAAGTACCATTTTGTCAGTTTTATTTCCTTTTATGCTCAGTGTTATTTGTTCACTCTAGAAAAATAAATTGATGTGAGCAAAAACATAATCTTCTTTAGAGCAGGTGAAAGGACTGTGGAGGTTTATCTGTAGCTACAGTAGTGTTGTTCACCTGATTCTGAGGGGACAACTGCCACAGACTTGGACTCTCAGTACACATTTTCTCTTTTTTCTGGGTTTTAATATAAACTTCTGAGGTAGTAATTTCAATGGAGGACATGTACAGAAGGTACATCAGTCCATCAACTGATTGCACAGCTATTTGCCTGCTACTGTGATTTATTATGATCATGATGAGTCATCAGACAGGAGACAAATTAATCAATTGCAGGTTCAAATGGTCTGGAGTTTTGGTCCTGTATTTTTTGGGGGAGGTGTGCTGTTTGTTTTGTGCTGTTTGTGTGGTGTTTCCATGCTATTTTGGTTTCTTCTTTTGCAACTATATTTTCCTTCTGAACTTCATCAGCTGCAGTGAGATCATTGCTGGTATCAGGTGACTTATTTACACATTGGCCCAGTAATCAAACTGAATTATTTCTACTGACTTCCATAGCTTGGAATAAGAAAACATAGGATTTGTAATACAAGACTATTATAGGGGGAATAAGAAATACCTCTAAAGCAAATTAATTTAAAATAATACCTACCCCTCCACACATGCTTTTGTAAACCTTATGTTTATTAGTTGAAAGCCTTATTTTTACACCAACATCACATGAACTGACCTGAATATGAAATGCATTAAAACTAAAATGCCAGCTGATGTCAGGTTCTGTCTGTGGTTGTGATGAAGCTGTTGGCTACACAGAATTTTAACACTCTTGGTTTCCTCTCCAGGTGCAGCAGCTGCTGCAGTGATGTCCAGCTCTAAAGTAACCACAGTGCTGAGACCAGCCTCCCAGCTGCCAAATGCAGCTGCAGCCCAGCCAGCAGTTCAGCACATCATCCACCAGCCAATCCAGGCAGGTAGCAGCCAGGCAGCCCTACAGGTCACTGACCGCCAGCTCAAACTCCTCCTGGCACTCCTCTGTAATGTATAACTCTAACTCCCTGTTCACTGGGCTGCAGCTACTGCCAGCTCTCTTCCAGGTCTATTTGCTGCATTTCCTTCATAGACTTGGTGGGTTTTAATCTGTCTACAGAGTGCTTAGAAACTGGGAAGACAATTTCATTCATTCTCGCTCAAGTTTTAAAGTCTGAGAGGTCCAGTGCAATGTGCTGGTGTTGATTTATTGTTTAATATATGAATTGATGTAGAATTTTTGAAATCTCACTATAATATGCTTTTGCATATCACAGCCCTTGTATGTGTATAAGAAGAAGATTGTAGGTCTTGTGTCCCTACAGCAGTGCTAGTGCTCAGCCCTAGGACAGAGAGTTAAACATCCTCCCACTGTGCTTTCAGTTAGGATCCCAATCACCTCTAATTAAGGTGTACTGCAATTTCTTTTCTTTTCATTCTGAAGGTAACTGACCTTTGAGGTATTTTCTAAAGACCTTCAAGGGATCCAGTCTGTTAACTTAGTTGCTTACTGGTTCCTGTGCTGTATGTGTGTTGAAAACCAGGACAGTTCTGCTTAGGAGCTTGCAGATCAATTCAGGAAGACTGGAAATGTCTCAGAATGCCAAAACGTAGTGATGAAGTATAGGGAAGCCAATTTTAGTCAAGTAATTCCTCGTTGTTCTTTAAACAGCAGAATTTCCTTTCTGAATGCTCTCTGACGCTTTTTTTTTTTTTTTTTAAATAGTCTCGTCCTCCTGTGACAACTTCGAGCACTATTCCTCCTGCAGTGGTGGCAACTGTCTCAGCCACAAGAGCTCAGTCCCCTGTTATAACCACAACAGCAGCACATGCCACAGAGTCAACCCTCAGGTAAAACCTACAGAAACTCTGTATTTGACAGAAATTGCAGCAAGGGGGAATGTTAATCAGCCAGAGTTGATAATCCTCTACTTGTGGGATGATATAAAACCAAAATAGTAATGCTTGCACAGTGCAAATCCTTGCAGTTCTGTGAATAAAAATGGGTATAAGCAGGAGCTGTTGCTCTGTGTTATGAGAAGGAAAGAGCTTAATGAATCACTTTTGAAAGTCCCGCTCCCTGCACAGCAGAGTTTGTGTTGCAGGAACTTGTGGATATTTGGCCTATATTTTTTACAAAGACACAGTAAAAAGTGATACACCAATGCTGAAATGAAGTTCAGCTGATAAGAGTTATGATAAGACTGCCCTCCTGGCTGGGTACATAGGGCAGATGAGGACAGAGCAGTGTAGCTCAAATTCCTTCTGTCGCTTTGGCAGGTGATTGACAGCAGCGCTGCTGTCACTGGGGAGGAGGCTGAGGCCTGATGTGTGTCTCTGGGTTGCATCTTTCCCATTCAGTATCCAGAAGGTTATCTTGATGATTACTTTTGTTGCTCTGCAGCCGGCCCACGCTGTCCATCCAGCAGCACCCCCCTTCTGCAGCCATCAGCATCCAGCGGCCGGCGCAGCCGCGGGACACGGCCACGCGCATCACGCTGCCCTCGCACCCGGCCATCGGCACACAGAAACCACAGCTCCACACCATGGCTCAGGTACACTGCCAGCACCTAAACACCTTCCTGCTGCTTCTTGAGACCTCTTCTGGTTATAGTTTGCAGGATAAGATGAAATTTTGGAGGAGAGTTAGTATAAGTTAGAAATTAATGTTTTGTACGGTCGGTGCAAGATGATTCCATACTAAATACAGATTTTTAAATGTAGTGGTCTTCTAACTTTAAGAATTTCTTTTCATAGAAAACCATTTTCAGTACTGGTACTCCAGTGGCAGCAGCAACTGTGGCACCTATTTTGGCAACGAATACCATTGCTTCAGCAACCACAGCAGGTGAGTATTCATAATGCTGTTGTGGGAGCATCATGAGGGGTGGGGTTTGTTGCTTTTTGTTGGCTTTCTTCTTTGAGTTTAGAACCCAGTAATTTCTGAGCAAATCTTTTTTCATGCTAAAGGCTGCATTTTGAGGTGCATGAGCAGGCTTCAGTAGGGAAATTACTGAGCTCTTCAGGGAGGTTGTCTGGTTTGGGGGTTTGCCCTCTTTAGGATATGGATACACTGGCATGATAGGGCTCCAAAGAAAGATCTCCTATTAAGTTTGCTTTTTTCCCTTCAGGTTCTGTATCTCACACCCAAGCGCCTACAAGCACCATTGTTACCATGACAATGCCCTCACATTCTTCCCATGCTACAGCTGTAACAACCTCAAACATCCCAGTTGGTGAGTGATTTCAGTTCTCAGAAAAGTGTGTCACTGATGCTTCAGTTTTTCTCTGTGTGCTGGAAGTGTTTGTGCATGTTAGCAAATTAAGGAGGGGAAAAAAATCAGTTCAAGCTGGGAGAAACCAATTAACAGGTCTGCTTTCTAATTTTTTTATATATCAGGAAGGAAGGAGGAGGTAATAAAATCGCTCATTTACTTTGTTGAATTTTTTTACAAACTTGGGCCTTTTGGCATTTCAAAACCTGCATTAGATACCCTAAAAGTTTTAACTGCTTGGTGATAGACTATGGCTTTCATAGTTGATTTTGTAAATTACTTCATGTGCTTCTTGAGGTGTTAGGTATAGCCTAACTGGATTTGATTAGTGTGTTCACTTGAATGTAAAACACAGAGGCCTAAAAGTGAGAATTTTATTTGTCTGGATGTGAAATGTGGCTGAGATGTTTCCTACAGAACTGCATAAGAAGTTTCCTTTTATTCATCTGTTTTCCTGCTGACCTCCTTGTTCTTTTGAAATCTTGTAATCTCTTCTCCAACCATAAATTTCCAAGAAGTGAAATTGTATCTCATACATCAGTGTTTCTTGTAAAGGCCTTGTAGGTGTTTTCTTCCCTTTTGTGGCCTCTGTCCACAGACACTTGTCTGCCTTGATGTCATTTCCCTTGATCTCTGCTTTCAAAACTCAGCTAACTTGTTCTTGACATCAGAATGGTTTGGGCTGATCCTAAAAGAAATTTAACTTAATCTGAGCACTGAAGTGACTTCGTTAGCAAGTATAATTTATATATGTGTTTAGATTATCCATCCGTTCTGATATAAATTGATTAGAAATGCTTTGTTCTCCTTTTTCTTTTGGCCTATTGTGGATAGGAGATAATTTGTGGATGGGGTGGGTTGTTTTGGGTTGAGAGGGAAGGGAGTAGTGTTGGTTGTTTTGTTTGACAAGCTTATTGCTCTTGGCTTTGCAGTGTTTCCTAGCCTTTCCTTTGACTGTCAATTGATGACTTGTTTGTCTTCATGCAGCTAAAGTGGTTCCCCAGCAAATCACACACACTTCTCCCCGCATCCAGTCTGATTACACAGCAGAGAGGAGCAACCTCATACCTCTGTCCAGCCACCGGGCCTCTCCAAACCCAGTAGCCATGGAAACCAGAAATGACAACAGGTGAGCAGAACTGACAGCTCTACCAATGAGAGTGTGTGTGAGTAGAGTCTGAGTGCCCTGCTGGTTTTCCACGTTCCACTATGGTGGAAATAACGTTGTAAAAACGTTAGGGGGATGGGATTTGGTAGTTTTGAATAATTGTGATAGTTGAGGTAATTGGTAGCTTAGGACAGATGAGATTGGAAAGCACAGGGAGTGCTAAAGGGCAGGGGTTGAAGGTTACCTGTTGAACTCGTGTGTGTAACACTTGCTCTCTTTGATGCCTCTAGGCAGTCGGTGCCTGTCCAGTTCCAGTATTTCTTACCTACCTACCCCCCCTCTGCCTACCCTCTGACTGCCCACACCTACACCCCCATCACCAGCTCCGTGTCCACCATCCGCCAGTACCCAGGTAAGCCCAGCTCGGGGCGAGCAGCCTCATGTGCAGCTTATGGGTGTGCTTTAGTGATGGAAGGAACTCAAAGGATTTGCACTTGGCTCTGACAATTAGTGACAAAAAGTCTCAGATGATTTGTTGACAGAGGGGAAAACTTTTGGACAAGGGGTTCTGAACTACTTCAGAACCTACTAAATCCAGCTAATAACAGTTTTTTCAAGAATATCATATTTGATATCCTGTGTGTTGATGAGTAGAAGTTTTGAGTCTACAAATCAATCCTCCTCCATCCGAAACCAAGCCAGCTCTTCAGTGCATCTTCATTCCATGGTGTTCTGATAAGCTCTTTTAATATCTTTTCATGTGAATGTACAGTTTGAGAGAGAAACCTGAACCAAAAAGGGAAGAACTAATTTGCATTGCACATTTAGGAAAATGGAGCAATAAATGTATTTGAACAGTTGCAGTAATTTGCAGTCAAAAAAATGATGGACAACCCAAACTTATGTCATCCTGTGACAAAATTTGGAACATTTTTAGCTGTTTACATTGTTTAGGGCTGTTCTCTATAAGGTGATAATTTCCACTATCCAGACTGCAAGAACATGCACAATGTGGATTTTCATGGCATATCTCTGTCTGCTGGCAGCATGATACCTGTGAGCAGTACAGAGGAAATTTAGAAGGACTGGGAGGTGGCAAAGAATATTGTTGAACAGGAAAGTGTAGAATCATAGGGTTCTTTAGGTTGAGAAAGACCTTTAAGATCATCAAATCTAATCACTAATCCAGCACTCCTAAAGCCACCACTAAACCAAAGTGTTCCAAAGTGACACATCCACACATTTTTTAAATACTGACAAGGAACGGGGCTCCACCACTTCCCTGAGCAGCCTGTGCCAGGGCTTAACAACCCTTTATGTGAAGAATTTTTTCCTAATATCCAATCTAAACCTTCCCTGACAGAACATAATTGCAGTCAAGGGTTCCAGTTCTAGAGGCATACTGGGTGGTGGTAGGCTAGTGGTCATTTGTATAAATGCAGGTGTATGTTCTTCATCAGGAACTTATTGACAGAGACATTTTACTTGTTAAATTGACTTGAAGAATCCATGGAAGGTATTAATTATGGCAGCTGGTGGTGGCTACTCAAAGCAGAGCGTTCAGAGTATGAGGAGGGAGGTACACCTATGCTGAGCACAGCTGGGTGAGGGTACAGAGGATTTCAGAGGAGACTTTTTAAAACATCACTGAGATAAGGAGAGTTAATGCAGAATTTTGGAGGAAGAATGTTGGCTTTGGTTTTCCGAATGCTGGTTGTGTTTTACTTAGGATCCTAAAATGATTTTGTTAGATAAAAAGTTTTGCAACAACAGCATTTTGACTAAGAGAATAAATGTGCCACACTTTATACAGAGCCATTTTCAGGGACCTAGTTTCAGTTTTTAGAGTGTCTTGTCAGCACAAGAACTTGATGGAAATCCTGTGACAATGATAAAACCAGCTTGTTCTGCATTGTTAGCAAGCAAGGCCATTGTTAGCAAGTTCACACTTGCATTCTGTGTGTGGCTGCAGAAATCCTGGTGCAGCTCTGCAGAGCCTGGAAATCTGGAGATCCAGGGTCTGCAGGTGGTCCAACAGCATTATTTAACTGCTGCATGGAAGAATTGTAATGCACTGTATAGTGAATCTGAAAAGGTGGAATCAGTTATTTAGAGCTGTGAATTTATTTAAAGGATTGAGCTAGTTTAGAGAAGGTGTATTGTTGGGAGCATTGTTCTGCCACTTAAAGATAATTGTGTTCATTTGAGCTGTGGGATCCAGCCTATAACTGTGAGCCCTGTTCTGACGCCAGATAAGGTTGTGTTCAATCTCAGAGTTGAGTCAACTTCAGAGCACAAGAAATTATGTAGGTTTCTGGTGACTTTTAATCTGTTTTTTAAGCAGGAAAAAATGCCAAGTATTGGTACTTACAAGCACTGTAAAATACGATAGTGAGCAAAAATAGAGCACAGCATTTTCTGAGACTGTAATTTGAGTCTACATAAAAGCAGAGTTAAATTGCTCTTTTCTCTCTTGCTGCAATTAGAAATAAAAAAATGGAATTAGAATCAACAGTAATGTTTAATTCTTCGGGCAGACAATCTTATCTACTCTCATATTTACTACTGCAACAAGCAGATTGGCAAATTAATTTTTCAAAGGAAAAAAGAGTCTTTGAAAAAAGTTAATATTTGAGCAAGAGGTGGTAGGGGAAGCTGAGGTGACCTGCTGCTGAGGTGTCTGTGCTGCTCCCAGTTTCAGCCCAGGCACCCAACTCGGCCATCACGGCTCAGACCGGAGTGGGAGTGGCCTCCACCGTGCACCTGAACCCCATGCAGCTGATGACGGTCGATGCATCTCACGCCCGGCACATCCAGGGCATCCAGCCGGCCCCCATCAGTGCCCAGGGCATCCAGCCAGCGCCCATCGGGACCCAAGGGCTGCACCCCGCTGCCCCCATGGGCGCGCAGGGGCTGCAGCCAGCACCCATCGGTGCCCAGCAGCCACCGGGCGACACCAAGACCTCAGGTAAGAGCAACCAGCCAAGTCCTCACTGCAGAGCGAGACACAGCAGCTGAGCTGCTGGCCTGCACATTTGGCTCTGATTATGCTGTTACAGTCTCTGTGGTCCAGAGGTAGTCACTGAATACATCCATGCACATACTCTCCCAGCAAATCCCTGTTGCCTGTTTCTGAATTGATTTATTTTTAAAGTGTGCTAGGTGGAGCGTGTGGGTAACCTTGGATGGGTTACTTCAGTGGAAAAGACTGGTAGTGCCTGAGCTCAAACAAAAGCCTTCAGCAAGGCCTTGTAGGAAAAGTAGCTTAAAAGTGAGTGATGTTTTCCAGCTGTGCATTATATCCCAGGAGCAATTAGAATACAGCCAGGTGCCTTCTGCTGTTGGTAACCTGATCTTGAGCTGTGACAGAAATCATCTTTCAGTATAAGTGATTGGTCTGATGAAGCCCCAAGAACTTACTGGGGGAATGGGATATGGCACCCAAGAGAATATGCTGTTGCATAGCTGCAGGCTCTGCTCAGTGACTTCCTGGCTGTCCACACGCTCTGCATCCCTCAGTTGGCCAAACAGGCTCTGGCAGAAGGTCAGAATGCAAACACAGCTGATGTCACTTATGTACAACTGGCATGTGTTGCCATGTGGGCTCTAACAGAAGTGTTGCTCAGTTGACCCAATTGTGTTGGGGATCTCCATAGTGATTACTGCCTTTTCCTTGTCTTCTGGAAAAGATTATTTCCCTGGAAGCAGTTGCTAGGCAGGAAGTAGTTTCCATCTTCCCTGCAGAAGGTTCAGTGGTCAGATTGCTCATGACAAAGGTACTGCTTACAAAGGAGTCTGAAAACACTGCAGTTAGAGACTGAGGGACTTAGAGAATGGACAGCTATGCTCTGCAGACACCTGCTTTGTCATCACATTCTGTTAAGTAACTGCTGCTTTCTACTCTCTCTCTGTTTTTGTCTCTGCTGTGTCCATGTCCATCCTTCCCAGCAGTAGTCTTGGCAGATGGAGCCACCATTGTAGCCAATCCTATTAGCAACACATTCAACACTGCTTCTGCAGCAACTACAGTTGTGCAAACCCACAACCAGAGTGCCAGTGCCAGTGCTCCAGCCCAGGGCTCCTCCCCACGCCCGAGCATCCTTCGCAAGAAACCAGCCACGGATGGGTGAGTAGAACTGAAGGTGACACGTGGGTGGCACTGGTGCCATCCAGCCCAGCCAAATGGAATCATTTCACTGGAAATAAGGAGTACTCTAGCAGATTATTCAGGCAGCAATGGTTGCAAGTAACCAGCTGATCAGAGAAACAGTTCTTTTCCTCCACCACGGCAGGATATAGTTTTCTGTAGCATCAGTAATAAAATGAGAAGGACAGTTTGTCTCCTAGGTTTTGAAAGTGACCTTTTGAGGGAAAATGGATTTGAGGCTTTCTTTCTTAGTATGATAAGAAGAAAGAGCTCATAGTCTACTAAAATTAGAATTGGGTGCTTTTTCTTCAGTTCTTTTCTTGGAAGAATATGTGGATGAGGGGAAAGGATAGGATTAGTACCCTGCTGTGAAATCTGATTAGGAAAAAGGGAGGGAGTAACTTAAACTCTTAAAATATTTTATGTTGCCTGTCTATTTTTAAATGCCTTAATAAAGAGGCAAGAGACAGCTTTAGAATTAACAATGCATTTCCTCCCAGCTAGCAATGGAAAATGTTTGGCATTAATGAGAGATTAAAATTGCATTTTTTTTATGTGGGTGGAAACCTTTTCTAAGGCAGAGAAGCTGCAGGCTGTAAAACTGAAAGAGAAGTTAAACAGTCAGGTAGATCACTAAAGACTGTTTCCATTTGAGAGGCTGATTATTTTGGACAACAGTTTGACTTTCAGTCCCACAGGAGACTAAATAGTCTCTAAAACATCTTAATCAGCCTTATCATCCTAATATCCACACTCAGGCCTTGAGGTCCTGGAGTAAGGCTCTGCCAGTTGGGTCCAGCTAAAGGCAGCAGATGCCCATCTGAGCACTGTTTAGTTCCAGATGATTTGCTCAGTCTTGGAGCAGGAGTGCTGGACAGCAGCATGGCCAGACCCCTTTGTCCACTGCTGGAGCCTGGCAGTTGCAGCAAAGTGTTCTCACTGACAGAATGAAAGTAAAGCTGGCCTTCTTGGAGGAGCCCTAAATTGGGTGAGACTAGGCCTGAGCAACTAATCTTTTCTTTTAAAAAAAATTAAAATGCCTAATTCGAGTAAAATGAGACTCTGTGTAGCGAATTGGTTACACTGAAGACAGAGAGCAGTGCTATAGCCGTAACTCCTGTCCTGGTTTGTGTAAGAGATTTCTTTGCTCTCAGAGGTGTTTGTCTTTGCCCCAGGGAAGTGGGAATGCTAGATCTGTCTGTCTTTTTCAGGCTGGCGGTCCGGAAAAGCTTAATTCCCCCTCAGCCACCTGAAGTGGCCAGCACACGTGTGGAGAGCACCATGCGAAGCACCTCTGGATCACCAAGGCCTGCTGGGTAAGACTTTAGGAAATAGCCAACTGCAGAGTAATAATTTCATTATATTTGTCTGAGTTGTGTTCTTTGGCCATTGGAACATTTTTTTTTCTTTTGGGAAGCAATCTGTTTTGAATTTGTGACAAACTCGAACAGCCTTGACAAGTTCTGCTGTTTCTGAAAGCTGAGGAAATTACCTTTAAAAGCGGTGGTGATGAGCTTTCACAGAAACAAACAAAAACCCTTTCTATTGTAATGGGAGATAGGACTCAAAACCTTTTTCTATAGTACTTGAAAACTAATGCTGAGGAAAAGTAAATGCAACTTCTGCCCTGCTTCACTTGAGTTCAGTGGCTTTACAATTTGTTGTTTTGTAACTGAAAGCCACAGTAGGAGCTCCTGCAGAGGATGGGGCCGCTGCAGTTTTGGGTAAAGTTCCCCTTGGCTGCATTGTAAAACTATTTTGATCCTTTTACAAGTATTTTGAAGTTACCTGGAATTAGTAATGGGATTTGTTTGTCACAGTGAAAGGAAAGAAGTAGTATCTGTAATCAACACAAAGGATTAGAAAGGGAGAGGAGGAGGAAATATAACTGAGATTAAGCCTTCTCCTGTTGTTAAACACTTTACTGAGCCAGGTGGGTGCAGAAAAAACCGAATAGTCTGACTCTAGTTTGGCTCATTCCTTTTGTGCTGGGTAGTTCACAACTGACATACAGTTCACTTCACTTTGCTTTTATTTGTGCTACAGTGGCAAGCCAAAGCCTGAAATCCATGTGTCCATGGCCACTCCAGTCCCTGTGTCTATGGAGGCGGTGTGTAACCAAGGTGGCGAGCAGCCCACCATCACAGTGCCCCCGAGCTCGCAGCAGCCCCCCTCTGCCATCCCCACCATCATCGCGGCCGCCAGTCCCACCTCCCAGCCTGCAGCAGCACTGTCCACCCTCCCAGGAGCTGTGGCGGCCGCTCCGCCGACTTCCACCACCATCGTGGCAGCTCCTGCTCCTCCAGCCACCATGAGCGGGGCCCTGTCAGCCGTGCTGGGCCCTGTGGTACCAGAGATCAAAATCAAAGAGGAAATGGAGCCTATGGACATCATGCGACCGGTGTCTGGTAGGTGGCTGGGAATTGTCAGGTTGCTTTTTTTGGTTTTGAGACAATGGAGGAATTAGGAGGTTTTTTCAACAGTTTCATCTTGAAAATGAAAGGACATCTCTTCCATGGTAGCACAGAACACCAGAGTTCCCATATGCTTTATAAAGATCTTTTTTGCCTTTTTCCTAATCTCCCATGAAATCAATTGTGGCTGCTTTGTTCACGTTCAAATGATCCAACTCCAAAGAGTCTGTGTGAATTCCTTGCCTAAAATGCACATGCTCAGCAGTGGTACCAACACATTATGGAACAGCTCAGTTAAATTCAGTTTGTTTACAAATCCTACTGTTCAGTCTAGGTCCAGTGGCTTTCTTGTATGTGAGGAATTCATGGCCAGAGCAGGACTTCCTTGGGCCCTCATGTGATTCATGCGTATTTTTCTCTAGAACTTTTCAAAATGTTCATTATATTGCCTTACTTATCCAGCTTGGCCATAATTGCTATCAAATGGCATGGTCAGTAAATGCAGATCCTTACGGATCTTATTGGACACTGTATGGTGGCAAAGGGATAGGAATGCATCCTGCGTTCATGGGTTTGAGTTCAGGTTTAGCTGTTGGTTTTATCACTCTCCTTGAAGCTGTGTGGTGTTGTCCTGTGAGAAAGCAACTCCTTGCTGCAGATGTGTCAAGTGTGGGCAGATAGCATTAAGCTCTTTGGGGTTCTTCTGCCTCCCAGAAATTTTGTGCTTGGTCATGGCTGATTGTCACTCCGAGTTCAGGGAGTGTTCCCTCAGACTACCTGCCACGCTGCTGCCAGCTGTACAGGTGTGTTGGTTGGTGCAGTGACCTGCTGAGCAGTGCTGAGGGCTTGGCAGTACAAACAGACTCCTGCAAGCAGAGTGCTGCAGTCCTGCTTTGATTCCATCTGACTCTGCTATCAGGAGAGAGTAGGGCTTTGCTTACTATGACAGTGACCTGTGCTGGTGTACATACAGAGGGGTTTTTTTTACAGTAACACAGACAGATGTTAGCATGACTCCTTTTTGTAAGACTGGACTAATATAAGCTTCAAATATGAAGCAACTGAGGGACAATTGGCTCTGCTCTCATTCTTTATGTATATGAGACACTAAAGACTTTAGCTTATAGCCTGATCCTAATAATTACTGCTGGCTTAATATCTGGCCTGTTGGTGCACATCACGCTCCTCACACTGTGCTGAAACAGGAACTACTGTTGCAGGTAGTGTTCAAACAGTGCATAATCTTCCCACTGCTGATGGTTTGGGTTCTTTTTCCTTCTCTCAGCAGTCCCTCCTTTGACTACAAGTACTGTGTCTCCATCTTTGGCACTGCTGGCCAACAATCTTTCCATGCCTCCAAGCGATTTGCCACCTGGTGCCTCACCGAGGAAGAAACCCCGTAAGCAGCAGCATGTCATCTCCACAGAGGAAGGGGACATGATGGAAACAAACAGCACTGATGATGAGAAATCCACTGCCAAAAGTTTGCTGGTGAAGGCAGAGAAGCGAAAGTCTCCTCCAAAGGAGTATATAGGTAATGACATCTCTGATGTCTTTGTTCTTATTCAGGGGTCTGTATTTTCTCTTCTGTTTGTTTCGCAGAGAAGGTTCTCTGTCACATTCCCACTTCTAAATACAAGTAATAAAGAATCCAAGTATCTGTTCCTCACCACTTTTTGTATGAGGCTGGGAAAATGTCAGGGAAAATGAATTTTCCCAACACACATTTTATATGAGGTGGCACTTACTGATCTGCTGCTGGAGTTCTCGTGGATGCCAACCTGCTTTCACTCCTGGGTGCTAACGCAGTTCTGGATCCTTTTATAGATGAGGAAGGTGTAAGATACGTCCCTGTGCGTCCCAGGCCGCCGATCACGCTGCTCCGCCATTACCGCAACCCCTGGAAAGCCGCTTACCACCACTTCCAGAGATACAGCGACGTCCGCGTCAAAGGTCCGTCTGTGTACGCGGCAGAAGGGAGGGGAAGGAAGCCACACACAATTACCTGTAGTTTTGTAAATGAAAACATGGTGTGGTTATTGATGGATCTGCTTATGTGCAGTGATAGAAACTTGCTCACAAAAGGTATCCTCATAAAAGTGACGTGCTGTGGTGATAGGCTGCAGCTGAGTTTTCTCATTTGCCACCTAACACTTGCCCGTTTAATCACAGACATTCTAAATATAGAGTAACTAGTCTTGTCAAGTAACTAATGGGCTTTTAAAGAAGACTTTTTTACCTAATACAAGGAAATCAGTGATCAGATACTGTCTTCCAGACTCTTTGGTTAGTATTTTAGAATTTTTAAGCAGACTGGGTTTTCACAACTGTGCAAATACATCTAGGAGAGAGTAGAAGTAGTACAAGATGGACCATTTATTTCTTTGTGCCAGGTGTTTGAAACATTGAGCATCACATTCTTTAAATGAGAAAAAAATGGGTTATGATATAATCTTTCTGAAAGTACAGATAACCTGTTAGTCAGTGAGAGCTGCAGTCAGGTACATGGCAGATGGGAAGTCACTTTCCTGTCTGAATCAAAATGTTGCTCATTGTCATTTATTAAGATGTAGGGGGAGCAGAAGTTGGGTTATTTTTGTTTGAGAAGAGAGGCCTGGCCAACTCCTGAAATTTGAGTACTGTATTCTTGTGTTTCCTGGTGACAGAAGAGAAGAAGGCCATGCTGCAAGAGATTGCCAATCAGAAGGGTGTGTCCTGTCGTGCACAAGGGTGGAAGGTCCATCTCTGTGCAGCACAGCTACTACAGCTGGTAGGTGCATGGGGCTTGGAGCTTGCTGCAACATGGGGGAACATGAAGCTGTGTAAGACAGGAAGACATTCTTACAAACGCAGTACATTGGGCTGCCCTAAAGGAGCTGGTGTGTAGTACCCAAAGGGAGTGGGACTTGCTTTCCCCTTTCTCAGGAATGTGGCATAAGTGGCTTGAAAACTTGGAGTGTTGGTTTTGATCCAGACATAAGAGCTGATGTATTTTGTACAGATGATCAAAACTGGCAACTCCCTCCTGCTGATGCACAGGTCTGAAGAAGCGTCTGTTTGGGATGGTGCGGCTGATCTGAGGAGGCAGCACTGATCCACATTCCTGGATGCTTCTGTTTCAGGTTGGGGGTGAGGTAGGTGCTCTGCATTTTAGCACCAAACTCCCCAAAACCTCTGCATTCCTGGAATAGTATTGTGAGCAGTAGGGGAAGCAGTTGTGGTAGGATCCATGTTTCTTCAGAAGAGGAGCAATCCTGTAAACAGGATGTTAAAAGGAATGATAGTGCCACATTTTGTCAGAGGCTCCATCTTCTGAATCACTGACAAGAGCAGCTGAGGGGAATGGATTATCACTGTTTCTGTGTAGCTTTGTTAACATGGGCAAGTGTTTGCCAGCTTGGCAGTGACCCTTCTCATGAAGGGCTGATGTCTTTTAGACAAACCTGGAGCACGATGTGTATGAGAGACTGACTGCCCTGCAGGAGGGACTCATTCCTAAGAAAAAGGCAGCGACTGATGATGACTTGCATCGAATCAATGAACTGATACAGGTAGGTCCTGTGGCCTCACAACCCAAAACCACACCCTTAGTTACAAGGCATCCTAGTGCTGTTACTAAAAGCTAAAGCTGACCTAAAAAACCCCGTGTGGGTTCACTTCCTGTGTCATCAGGTACAATGGGCACCAATAGGGAAGTGGAAAGGCATTGCTCAGAGCGGCATTCTGCGGTTAATGGCAAGTGTTTCCTTTCAGGGGAACATGCAGAGGTGTAAACTCGTGATGGATCAAATCAATGAGGCTCGAGACTCCATGCTAAAGGTCTTGGATCACAAGGATCGTGTTTTGAAGCTTCTAAACAAGAATGGAACTGTCAAGAAAGTGTCCAAATTGAAGCGAAAGGAGAAGGTTTGAACGCAGACTAATGACTTTGGAAATGGAGAACATGTACAGAACAGAGCTGAACTTTTTTGTAGTTTGGGTTTATTTTTAAGCAGAGCATCAGAATAAAAAAGGATGAGTTTAGGGAACAGATGGACACGTGAAGCCTGGTGACCTGAAGGGATTGTCCTTCATCTTGTCATAATGAACAAAGATTTCTCTCAGGCTCATCCCTTTTTAAAGTCTTTCCAGTCCCACTGTTGGATTCCTGATGTGTCAGGTATGGACACACCTGTAAGGCAGGAGGTTGTGCAGGGGGCTCCAGGAGGCTGACGTACAGCTCTGGACCCAGACAGCAGCCAAGCTTCCAGCAGTGGAAATGGCACCTCTTTCAGTTACCCCATTCAGTTCTCATTCTGACCAGTGTCTAAAGCAGCCTTCTTACACCAGTGCCACTGCACTAGGGGATCTGCCACAAAGAATCTCTAACAGCTCAGAAGTCCTAGCTGTCAAGATTAAAAAAAAAAAAAAGCTGGGGGGGGAGGGGGAAAATCATTTCAAAGTGATATTGTAGTGTCTGTGTCTGTGTTGGTGCTCTGGGATACTTGTGTTGAGGTACCTCTTGCAACAGAGGTGCTGTAGCTGGTGTAATGTTAATTGTACGTACCACATACATCCTGAAGACATGAATAAAGGAATTGGAGGATTTT
Organism: Dicaeum eximium; assembly: GCA_013396995.1. NCBI lineage: Eukaryota > Metazoa > Chordata > Aves > Passeriformes > Dicaeidae > Dicaeum > Dicaeum eximium. The sequence continues at coordinate 111,734 of VWZP01002199.1, read as the reverse complement.
GTATGTGAGCAGTTTGTGTACCTTTGTGCCAGTGAAACTCTTCAAGCTGCAAACTTGAAAATGAAGCTTTGTAAGAAGCGTGAGGGGAGAAGAAAGAGCATGTTGGGAACCAGCCAGCACCCTGTGCTGTGGCAGGTGAGTAATGCAGTTCCCAGTTCAGGTCCTAAAGATGAAATATGGATTATCCCCCATGCACTTGTGCATTTAACCTTAATATTTTAGAAAAATTGCTAAATCAGTTCATTTTTAGTCTCCTCAGCAGGAAACTTCAGTCATGAACTAACTGTTAAGAATATATTCTTTTCCTCATCCAGTTATAGTGCTGTAATCTTGTCTTTATTCAGAGCTGAGTTCTTTCAGAACTTAGATTAAAATATAGCATTTAATTCTTATTTCCTGATTTTTATAATTAGAGAAGTAAGTAGAATGTACATATTCACACTGGTTTTGTGTTTTAACACATGCAGACCAAGTTTATTTCAGCTTTGGATGGTAGTCTTTCATATTAGTTTGATTTTGCTTGTTCAAATGAAACCACTTCCATTGTAAGATACAATTCTAATATAATGATATTGTAACTTCTGTATTAGGAAAGTTACTGTAGTTGTGTGTCTGTTGAAATTAAAAGCAGAGGTAAGACCAGAAAAGGTAGGAATTAAACTGCAGCTATCAACTCACACTTTTTGTGCTTCAGGAGCAGAAGAACATGCACAACTGGTCCAGTATTTGTTTGATGTTGTCAGGGTAATAAAACACAGCTCCAACACTCCCAGCTTCCTAAGGACTCTACAAGAAGCTCTCTGGTGATTGTGAAGTGGACTTTTGTAAGGCTGGGAACTGTTTCATATCTTGGCAAAAGGGTTTTAGGTGCAATCCAAGGCATTACCAGCAGAGAGTAAGGTATGTGGGGGGAAAAAGGGAGGGAAGGATTCTTTTAAACACTGCAAAATTAAGAACTCCCTTTTGATCTGTTCTTCTGGCTATTCTCACCCAATTCTTTGTAACCTTTGTTTTGCTGAGTTGGTATTCAAGGCTGCCATCTGGACTTAAAAGTATGATGCTGTTCCATAACCTCAGAATGGCAATAATTACAGTGCTGCTCTTGTGCTGTGGACACCATGTAGATTCCATAATGTTGAAGGCCAGGAGCAAACTGTAAAAGCTGTCCCAGCCCATGGCAGGGGGTGGAACAAAACCAGCTTCAAAGTCCTTTCCTACCCAAACCATTCTCTGATTCTATGCTATAAGAGACAGCAAGATCCACTGACATGCAACCAGCTTTCTCCAACTCACATTTTTATGCCTCTTATTTATTGCTTAAGCATAAATTGCATTTTTCAGTCTTGAAAGGGTTCAGCTGGTTTGTTTCTTGGGGTTTAATGTGCAGTGTGGGTTCTCTGGGCTATGCCAAGTTTGCTCTTCACCTTGCCCAGGTGTTTCACTGGTGCTGGTGTGGAAGGGAATCAGGAATGAGCGCTGTGGTTTTCCCTATCCCATCCCTTATGTGCGGCCACAACCCCCCTTGTCCCCTCCACTGAGTGACTCCAATCCGCCCGCTGCAGGACAATTCTCTCAGGGTGGAATGCAGAGCCTCTATTTCTGCAGGATGCCCTAAAACCCTCGACGAAGTAACCACTTCTCTGCTTTCGTTTTTATGGTGCTGTGAACAAGGGCGGAGGGAAAGATTTGGGTGCCCCGCTGGCAGCTGGAAATACTAAAAAAGTGATTTCTGCGTTGGTGCCGTTGCGGTATCTACAGCTGCTGCCATAAACACGTCGCTCGCGGTTATAACTTTATATATAAAGCCGTGCCCGCGGCCGGAGCTGTCCGAGCGCTCAGGGCCGGGCCCGAGCCCCGCGCTCCCCTCACACCATGTTGGGCCGCACCAACGCTCCGGGCACCGAGCGGGGGAGCACGGAGAGGAAAGACTCCCCCTCTTCCAGCCGCGCAATGGACGCTCCCCGCCTCGCGCCCCTCCCCTTCGTGCCGTCATCACTCCCGCTGGCCAATGGCAGCGCGGCGCTGCTGCCGAGTGACGGCCCCGTCCCCGGAAGTGTTTGTTCCCGCACGTGCGGTGCTCACGTGACGGGGAGGGCACGGAAGCGCGCGTCTCTATGGTTCCCGCGTGGGGCAGAGCGCCCGTCCTGGGGCCTTGGCTGTGCTGGCGCCGCCGGGAGGCTGGCGGACTATGAGTGTCCGTCCCTCATTACCTCACGGCCGGGAGGAGGAGGAGGAGGAGGAGGAGGAGGCTGCCGGGATAGCGGCGGACCTGCCCGCGGCCTCGCTCCGGTCCTCCGGCCGCCCCGGGAAGCCCCGGCCGCGGCGGGCCCTGCCCGCTCCCCTGCCCGCCGGGCCCGCTTCTCCGGGGAGCCTCGCCCAGGCCCATGGCCCCATGAGGCGGCAGAAGGCTGCGGGGCAGCAGCGGCGGCGGCGGGGCTGAGGCGGAGGAGCAGCCGGGACGGGTGCAGGAGGTGGGTGACCCCCCCGNCCCCCCGAACACCCCGCAAAGTTTGTGTGCGGGAGCCCGGGGCTCGTCCCGCCGCCGCGGTGCCCCGGTGTGCCCCCGGCCGTCCGCCCGCCGGGCGCTCCCGGGAAGCGGGGCCGGAGCCGAGCGGCCGCCTTTGTTAGGCCCCTGCTGCAGAGGAGGGGAGAAGAGAGGGAAGCTCCCCCCTGCCCCTGCCACGTCTCCGATCTTCAATCAAGTGTTGTGCTCTTCCAGATAAATAAATAATGATTTATCCTCCCCAATGCGGCTGAGCCGGCAGTGGTAGCTGGGGACGGCTCATAAGGCTCAGCAGCCTCAGAGAGCCAGAGCAGGTTACTTTTAACAGAAGAATTTACATGGTCTCTTTGTCAAAGTTATGCTTTTCTTTTCCCTGGCTTGGTTTTTTTATTAAATTTTATTTTACTATTATTACAAAAGTAGAGATCAGAGGAAAAATTATTTTCCCTAGGTCTTGTGAATTGTTCCTTGTGGTCTTTCTAAAACCTTGAGGTGAGGCTTCCTGGGCAGAGCAAGCACTGCGGGCATGCGAGCTGCACCTCTCAACACCCCTTACACCTGTTCAGGTTGGGTTCAGAGTCCTGTGACTCCTGCTGTGAGCGATGCAACTTCATGAACAAACTTTACTGCCTTTGCACGTGCAGAGAAGGGAGGGAGTTGTCACAACCTGAATTTCAGCGCCTGTCGTCCCTCACCCCCCAGGAGTGTGTTTGTGCTCTCAGCTTGGGAGGGTTGGAGGGCTGCTCTGGTGGTCACAGCAGTTCCCTGCCGAGAGCTGAGTGTGACTTCAGTGCCCCGTGGTGTTTGTGACTCACGTGCCATTTCACAGACTGGTTTTCTCCCCTGGTGTATTCAGATCTCATGGTGATGTTGGTGTTTAAGCTCCTGCCACTGACCTGTAATCCTTGCCTGTCATGTTTGTTCATCTCTGTCTGCACAGCCTTTCCTCCCTGTGTTTGTTCTGCCCCTTCTTGTGGTGCATGAGCTAATATTCTCTTCTTTGCAGGCAAAACACTGTTCTGGGTTGTTGGGTTTTTTTAGCATGCCTGTTTCCTGCTGTTACCACTTTCCTCTGTTCAGACCGTGCTGGCTTCAGCTCTTCCTGCCATGCACATCTTGCCTGTTTATTTGGAAGCTCTATTCATTCACCCAGTCCCAGAAAGTAAATGCAGATTCCAGTTCGTTGTCTGGAAAATAGTCTGTAGTTTAGAAAATGGTGGTTTCAGTGCTTTTAGCTCCTCTTTGATCTTGTCAGTGCTAAATCAAGGGCAACACCCCTGGGAGTCCAGCCCCAAAGGTGTCATTTTGGGCTGCTGTCACTTCTCTCAGGAACAGGGAAGGGAAATGCACTTTTTTGCCACTGGTGCAGACATTGACTGAGGACGAATGGGTGAGCAGGAATAGTGGATAGGGTGTATCTGTAGTCCCAAGTCTTTTTTTTTTCTGTTTACCCACAGTTTTGTTCTTTTTATGGGAAGTCTGGTGACCTTTTTTTTGTGATGAGCCACCTATTAAAGTGTCCAATACCTCGGAAAGTGTGATTGCATGCATGTTGTGTCCATACTGCTCCAATTTATGTGTGAAAACACCCATTCTGCTGAACTGGCTCTAGTGCTGTACTTGGTCACGTGGTTTGGAGGGTTTTCCTCCTCTGTTAGCAGCAGAAGTAAGGAAGCAGCTGTTGGTTTTTCACCTGTAACTCTCTGTGTAATACTTCTCCCCCCTCCCCACCCCTCCATGCCAGGGTTCTGCAGTGCTCCAGGCAGCGAGTTTTGAAGCAGGATGGGAAAAAGACGCTGTGTTCCTCCACTTGAGCCCAAGCTGGCAGCTGGCTGTTGTGGGGTGAAGAAGCCCAAATTGTCTGGGAGTGGAACGCACAGTCATGGGAATCAGACCACAACTGTACCAAGCTCCAGTTCAGGTCCTCTTCAGAACCACCAGCATACAGATGGGAATAATGGAAGGGAGAACGTATCTGACTTGACTTTGGGCCCAGGAAATTCCCCAATTACTCGAATGAATCCCACTTCAGGAGCTCTGAGCCCCCTTACTCGGCCCAATGGAACTGCCAACAGCACCAAGAACCTGGTGGTGACAGCAGAGATGTGCTGCTACTGCTTTGATGTACTCTACTGTCATCTCTACGGGTTCCCTCAGCCACGGCTTCCTCGATTCACCAATGACCCCTAGTGAGTACATCCTTACGTGGGAGCAAAGCTGGGCAACAGCTTCCAGGGCTCTGGGTTGGTTGGGGAGGGGTGAAGGGTTTCCTCTGGGGAGTGGGAAGAGTGGTGTGCAGGAAGGAAGGGGGGCATTCTGCTCCTTACTTTGTCTGCACTGGAAGTATACAGAAGATTAAAGTGCTGTTTGTTGGTGGCGGTGAGTGAGCTTTAAAGAGTGTCCTTCGAGAGAGAAAATGCTTGGCTCTACAGAAAGAGAGCTAGGCCAAGTGTGAAGAGGTGTGGTGCTTCTTCAGCTCACAGTCTGGTGTGTTCCATGAGGCACTGTGTTCTTTGTGGAGGAGTGCAAACCCACTTCATGGTAATGTTCTGGGAAAGTTTGCCCCCTTCTTTGTAAGTAGATTCCTCTGCAAAAAATTAACTGAGCAGTGCCACTTACAAAATTGTATTCAAAGACCAGTTAAATAACATCATCAATTTGAAGAAGCTCCAGCTTCTCATGTGAGACACTGACTTGGAGAAGGGAAGAGACTTCCTTCTGCAAAGCAAATGGAAAGGGAATAAAGTAGGAGGTTGAAGTTGGAACAAGTTTCCAGTTCATCCTGAAACAAATGCTGGGCTGGTGAGGATTGGACAAGGACACTCAAAGTTTTCAGCTGTCCAAGTGAATGGGTTTAGCAGGGAGGGGAATCTAAAAATTACCAGTTATAGAAGATGTGTTAGGGAGAATAGCTCCAGCTGGGCAATGTGGGGAGAAATCACAGAATCATTTAGGTTGGAAAAACCTCGAGTCCAACCATGAACCCAGCACTGCCAAGAGAGTTAACTTTCAAGGACAATACCAAGGTTAGGAGGAAAGGAGATGTGTATGAGCAGAAGTGAGGAAAAGGATTTATGAAGTTCTTTGGTGAGATTTAGCTAATGTTTAACTGAAGGTTGACTGCATAGGTGTGGAAATGTTAATGTTAATGTGTTTGTTAAAAGAATTATATGGGAAAGATCAGTGACAGATGGACCTTCTGACACTCCTCCAGGGCCTCTTCCAGAACAATAGATAAAATAAAAAGTTGCTGACATCCTTAATTTAAGCTAATGAATTTTAAATTGATGTAAGGCTTAAACAGGTCAAGGACTTTCTTTCTGTGTGTTCAGTGTCTGCCCACCTTTCTGCTGTCAGGGTGGATGTAGGTTGTGCTTCCATGCAGTTATTATTCCAGTTGGATTATGGATACATGTTCTGAATGCTGCCACAGAGTAAGCTGTTTAATACTGTAAACACAAATGAATAGAAAAATGCTCTGGACTAGGATATCAAATAGTTCCAGGGCTGAAACATTTCTGGTATTCAATACCTATGTTAAGTGGGCTCCCTTTAGAACATTTGATGTCAGTCTGCTTATTGTTTTGTCACTTGGAGTGCAAAGGGTTGTTTGCTGTTGCTCTGTTAAGCCAGTAAGAGATGGTTTTATAGAGCTGCATTCTTTTGGTGTCAGAGGAGATTTCTGGCTGGATTTTGTTGCTTTTTCTGTTGACTAGTTTCAAAAAGGATGTCCTTTGGGGAATAGCAGCTGGTTGAATTTTATGGCCAGATTTGAAAAGTTAAAAATTGTTCCCTGGTTATTGCGGTGCTCGTAATTATAAGTCTTTTCAATCAGCACACCAACAAAGCATAACCAGCCCTTCCCTTCTCTTCCCCTGTCAGCAAATGCTTACCTGGATTTCCTTGTGTTTCAGCATTTATTCTGTTGCTCCCAGGAAATGGATGTACCCCAGGGAAAAGCATGGGGTTTGCTCTCTTGGAGGGCAGCACACAAGGAAGAGCTGCCCTACTTGAGACAGTTTTGTAATGAACCTCAAGCCAAATGTTACCAAATACAAGAGTAAGCAAAGTGAAAATACAGAAATAATTTGCATTGTGGCCTTTTGTGACGTAATTAATGTCAGTGTAAGAGATGTTTGGACAAAACAAAGGTTTATACCACGAGTCTCTCTGGACAGACAGAGAAGAGACTGTTGATTGAATAGGAAGAGGCACAGCCTGTTCTTAGACTGGTTTTTAAAGTGGTGCTGAACTTTAAAGTAAAGATAAAAGCAGGTGTGAAGCTCAGGATTTGGCATAAACAGTGTAACAAATGCAAGTTACCCAGGGTTCTAGATTGAAAACCACCCTGAATTTCAGTCTCCAGCCTGAGGGGATATGCACATGGACAACACTCTTGATGGGAATTATGGAGCTGGTGGATACCTGTGAAGTAAAGTTCCCTTATTCCAATGTTAGCAGTGATGGTCACAGATCAATGGAGAGATGGTGCCATTGCAAGACTCATAATTATGTCTGAATGAACTTGGCAAAGGAAGGAAATATCCCCTTTACTGTTCAGGTTACTGCAAGTAATTATAATTTGGAACCTATGCAAGTAGTTGATTGGTTACTTTTTCCACTTTTGTACTTCAGCCTGATTTTTTAATAGTAGGTGTTACAAACTGGTGCTAAAACTACACCATGGAAGTTTCTAGTTGCCATACAGGATAAATAATAAGATACTTGCATCATAAGATCTGTTCAGTAACAGGTTTTTCCCAGTACAAGCTAATCCCTTCAAACAAACTGTATTTTTCTACTTTAAAATTCCCTTTGTAGTTGCAATTGATGAAGCTAATTTTTAGTTGCTGAAATTCCTCTCTCAGCCTAAAAACCCTCATCAAACATACATAAAGTGGGATGTTGTGGCTGGGGAAGAAACAGTTGACATAATCCACTGAGGATATGGCTGCAAAGAACCAGTAAATGCTCTTGGGTGAACATGGACAAAAGATTGTTGTGACTTTTCTCAGTACATCTGGGAAATAACACTTTTCAAGGAGGGGCTCTGGAACAATGGACTTACTGTCAGCTGCACCTGCAATTTGCTGAGTGCATTTATTCTTCAGAGACAGAAACATCATCTTCTCTGCAGTGAAAATAGTGAAATTTTATCTGTGTGTACAGAATCATATCTTTTTTTATGCCTCAGTTGTTCTGACCACAATGAAAAATGGTTTTAAATGTGCTTTAAGGTATTCTAGAATACACAGCCTTCTGAATGCAATTATCCTCTCCCTCCTCTCCTATCCTCTCTGATAATATCTCTTCTATTATAGATGCATAAAGCTGTGCTGCAGCTCAGTGGAAAGATGGGTTGTGGGAATTTTTTTTTTCCCTTTGGAAGGGGAAAGAGGTAAATTGAAAATGTGAACCTGCAATTTGAATTGAAGGGCAATTCACTTAGATTTGTATTCTGTGAGTGATTTTATGTTCTCCCTTGCCTTTTCTTTTTGGGGTAAGTGTCACATGGACTGAGCAGTACTTTCAAAATTTTTATTGGATTAAGGTAAATTTCCACTGAACTTGTGACAGTAGTATTTCTCAGAGATCTCCTGTGTAAGTTTAGTATCTTTTTTTGTAAAAAAAGTTTTCTAAGGTATTTTCTTACACTCTTTTTCTGTTTGCTCTTTCAACATATGATAGATAGATGAAAATGTAGAGAAATTATATCCTGTAAATGCCTTGAAGTGTTACTGGAAAACTAGAACAGTAAATCCCCTGTCTTTGTTAAGCCAACCAGAAGGTTGTTGTTGGGTGTGGAAGGATGTTTCGACTTCCTCCGTGGGCAAAGTCCTTCACAGTTATCACTGAAGGGCTAATTGCTCTTTTGGGCAGTACTTTAGCCTTTGGTCACAGCTGGTAACTAGATCCTGAATGGTGGATTTATGCTGTGATGGATTTAATTCCATTGTTGCTCTGAGGAATGTCTGCACTGGCTTTCTACTACAGTTTAAATTAAGTTCTTAGTACTTAGACATAAGAAGTTCTGTTGCTGTTTGAGACATCATCTACACTCCATGCTGGTTTTATTGTCTGAACAGAACACCTTATTATTTTTGTAAGGTTTGCTGCAGAGGTACATTACTCACCAGAGCTTCAAGAGTTTGAGGAAAGTAAGTGTCTAAGCTATGTTGTCAAATCAGTCTTGATGGTTCAAAACTCCTGTCAATGGTGTTTTAATCTCAGAAAATCATATGCTATCATATTACTTAAAGTTCAGTAGAAACCCACAGACTAATGTCTTGCATTCAGTACTCTAAACAAGTCACAGAATCACTCATCCTGGTTTTATAATTAGGTCAGCATTATTAGTTGCCTTACAGAATTTTGCAGATGTTCGGACATTCTTGTGGAGCTGCAACCACCACTGTCCTTTTAGTGTTTTTCTCTACATCTCTTTGCAATTTCATTCACTTCTGTAGAAGTTAATTTTTTTGTATTTAAAGTTAACAGTCATTTTTACCTGTTTATCTCTTCGTAGAGCTTTATTATTCTGAACTTGTTATTCTTTAAGGCCAAATCAGGAGTTGTAGTTTAACAGCTTGAAATGAGCCTGCTGAATTTGAGAATCTACTGTTATGCCTGTAAATTTGTGATGGTAGACAGAAAGTGGAAATCCAGGTGATATTTGAGTAGGAACAATAGTGTTTAAGATATGTGTTCAACAGCAGAAAATACATGTAAATACAAATCAAATGTAAGGTAAGCAAAAGATCTGGACATAAACTGCTTGAGCCTTAGGGATAGACACAGAAGTCAGATCCTTATGGAAATAACAAGGAGAAAAAATAATCTGGATTTCTTTTCATTACTTAAAAAGAAAAACAGAAAAGCTTTTATTGCAAATCTGTTTTATAGAAATGGTAGTATAAAGAACTCACATCGTCTATATTAATTTCTAATGTGTTTCTAATATTGTAGCATCCACTAGTTTCTGTGCTGGAAACTAGTGGATGCTACAAAGTGAGGCCAATACTGACAGGTAATCAGTGGGATCAAATAACCATTTCACTCATTAGAAGACAGCACAGAGTCTGGCCAAGGAGGTGTCTGTGGAGGACTTCCAGAGTACTGCTGGGGAGGAAGGAGTGTGCTGAAAAGGTGGAAGGAAGTGTGGGGGTTCGCATGTGGGGGGTGTGGGCATGAAGTTTTGTTCTTGCTGGACAGCAGGTGAGCAGACCTGCCTGCTGGGGTTTACTGGAGGGAAAGAAAGCAAATGCATGGGGCTCTTTCATACCTTGGTTGTCTCCCCTTAGCAACCAAATACCTGTAGAGGCTGGAGGGCTTCTTTTTTTTTTTTTCTTGCCTTTTCAGTCCACTCTTTGTGACGTGGAAGACGGGGCGAGACAAGCGGCTTCGTGGCTGCATCGGGACCTTTTCAGCCATGAATCTTCACTCAGGACTCAGGGAATATACATTAACCAGGTAACTGTCGAAAATGAAATAGATATGAAACAAATATGGAATTAGTTCGTTCACTGAAGATCTGTTAGGATGTTGGATCAACATAGTTCAATGTAAAATGCTTTGTGATTAACAAAACCTGAGTGTATGATAATTACAGTGAGGTGATGCATCAGGATGTAGTGGAACATCTTTGCAAAAGGTGAGTTGCAGTTGATGTTTTAAGGCTACTGTCAAATCTGTCTTGCTTACTAACAGTTTTGACATCTGCAGCACGTAGTTTCTCTCTGCCTGCAGTTGGCATTGGACAGCATCAGGAAGCTTGCCACTGGTATCACAGTTCATTAGATTAGGGAGAGATGCAAATCACTTTCTCTGCAGTAGCAGAGAAACATGTTTCATGCAGGCATAATCAAAAGGGGAATAATTGAGCATCTGACACTTGATTTTGGTGCTTGTATTGGGTGATGTGTCTTCTCTTCCCTTTAGTGCACTTAAGGACAGCCGATTTCCCCCCCTGACCCGCGAGGAGCTGCCCAAACTCTTCTGCTCTGTCTCCCTCCTCACTAACTTTGAGGATGCCAGTGACTACCTGGACTGGGAGGTGAGAACAGGTGCATTTGGAACTCTGCATCACTCTCTCGTTCCATTCGGGTTCGGGTTAGTACATGGTGATGTATCTCCTTCATTACAGGGGTGTATGGGCATAGAAGAGACTGGGAATAGAAGAAATGGGGCTGGAAAACTAGCAGGAAGGAAGGAAGAGGATGGCCTAGCAGTATGCTTTTGTTTGGGGGTGATCTGAATGGGAATAAAAGAAACATGAAAGTGGTTCATGGACTTGGCCCAATAGGAAATGGGTGTAAATACTTGTATAAAAACCTGGGAAGTATTTTGATGGTGTAGATAGGAACTGGAAATAAAAAGTAGTTAAGACCAATGGCATGAATGTTTTTTAGGACCTTGTACATGGAAATGTATTTCATTCAAGAAGAATGTATATATGGACTTTATAGTCAGGTAATTTTAGGCATCATTCTTACGTGCAAAGATTTTGTCTCTCTTGCGTGACACAAGAGATGGAAAACTGACAAGACTTAGCTGGGGAGAAGTGGCAGGGACACTGGTGAGGCTTGTCTGGGAGGGGTGGCTAAGAGAGCTCCTTGTGAGACCTGCCAGGCAAGAGCAGAGAGCAGGGAAGAGAATGACCTTACCCAGGCAAAAGCCAAACTGTCCAGAGAGAGAGAGATGCACAGCGTTGTGGGAATGACAACTCAGTCATGGGCTCAGTGCTAGCAAACACCTCTTATCTGGCTGTTCATTTCCATCTATAGGTTGGAATCCATGGGATCAGAATAGAGTTCATCAATGAGAAAGGTGTCAAACGCACAGCCACGTATTTACCTGAGGTTGCTAAGGAACAAGGTGGGTTTGAGATAGCAGCCAAACATGTCAACACATTGTGTCACAGACTTGGGTAACTTAAATCTGTCTGTTTGGGGCTTGGAATACACTGCTGTCCTCATAGTGGTGCCATGGAACCAGCAGGCTTAATCTTGACAACTGACACCTGATACAGCTGCTGCTGGGTTTTCATCTGGCCTGTCTCTCACCCCATATCTTTGCACAGCTGTATTTTAGTGGCAGAATGTTTTAGGGCTGAAGAAATAGAGGATCTCAAAGTGTGGATCTTCCAGCCTCATTCAGCATTGCATCTTTCCTCTTCTATGTTTCTCCCACCAACTAGGATAACTGCACGCTGCACAGCACCAACAGGAGAGTCACTTTGCTCCTCATTCTTGCTAAAGTAGCATCCTCCAGAGGAGGGCTAGAAACAGCCTCTCTGGAGCACACTTCCCACTCAAATAGAGTAGTGGTCACCATGGTAACTGCTCAAAATATTGCCTCCTCCTTTCCTCCACCTAGCAGAGTGGAGTGGTCGCATCCTCCTGGCTCTGGGGCAAAAGACTAAGGTAGGAATTTTAACTCTGATCTCTCACATAGCAGTGCACTGTGCTATCACTAGAGCATCAGTCCCAATTTGTCTATGTAAAGAGATAAGTATTACCTTACCTTCAAGGGAGCTAAGTGGCACATGATGAAAAAATTTGGGGTCCCTGCAACAGTAGCAAGGCACAGACTTTTATAAGAAGACATGGAATGGAAAATGGAATTGCTCTTTCATAGACCAGCTCCAATATGAGTTTAAAGGGGTAGGCATGTGCAGATAATGTGCATGCATCAGACCATATATGTCCAGTTCAACACTAGGATTTCTAAAGCTCAGTATTTCCTGTTTAGTTGTTTGTTTTTCTAGAGTCCTTTTAATGCATCTCTTGTGTTTTTGAAACATTCTTTTATATTGAAAAATTTGCCTTGCTTCTGTTTTTCAATAGACTGGGATCAGATCCAGACCATAGACTCCTTACTCAGGAAAGGTGGCTTTAAGGCTCCCATTACCAATGATTTTAGGAAAACAATTAAACTTACCAGGTAGGTAAATGTATTTGTTGTCTTTTAATTTTACTTTATAGTGTTTTCTGAGTGATTTCAAATACTTGTGCTTGATGTAAGTCTTTATGCCTCTTCCAGAGATGTAGTGTGAAAGACCAAATCACAAATGCCATGTGTTAAGGATATAATGCACATGGAATTAAGCACAATATGTTTGGTCCATGCAGGATCGAAGTTGGCATTTTTCTAAGAGAAGTGTCACTGGTTTTAATATTACCATATATGTGAAAGATCAGAAGCAGAACCTTTGAGAGGTAAAAAGGTTGATTTTTATCGGTATCTTTTCAATGATCTTCCTTTTCTCAGTGTGCTTATCTGTGAATGCTGTTGCTATTCATAGGTGACAGCTGTTTTAAAACCAAACCACGCTCAAATTTGGCTGGTTTTCAGAATTTGCTTGCTTTTCTATACCTTCAGCTGTTCTATTGGTTTCTGTGCCCTTTATGTTAGTAAAAATTGGGACTTTCTGGTTTTGTATAGAAAAACTGTGAGGTCATTCTTTATCTCTACAGAAATGAGGTGAGTGTGCAGGGTTTTCTGTAACAGGAGATGACAGGATGAAGGTTTTCACTAAAATCTCACGTAATGTTGTCTTAGTACAACTCAACCACTTTGTAGCTGGCTGTTGTTTAGTGTGCTTCAGAAGAACTTGGAAAACTCCAGTCTCTCCAAAGGAGCTTCACATTTTGTGAATTCTGATTGTATAGCTTGGACTAAGTCATTTATGTGCTATAGTAAACCTCTCTTTACCCACCTCTCAATTTCTTTCACTACCTTTTCAAATGTGGAGATAATCACAGAAGTAAACAATAGTGAAACACTGATTATTTAATTACTGTAGTTGAATCTTCTTCCAGCAAACTTTTCATGCCATTTCCTTCCATTGTACGTGGATAACAAAGAATACAAACCGATCATTTATTTCCTGTGTGCTACTTCAGGCATCCTTTTAATTATCATCACCTTGCTTAGGACTCATCTTTTGGGAGACTGGAGCTAATTCAAGCTCACATAGGTTATTCATACCAGTGGGTTCCTCTTGGTCATCATTGGCTGTGAGCTAAAGGGGAGTCTGAGGTGAATGTTTTATGTCAAGCCCGTCCATGTTGCGCAGCCTGACGTTGTTTTTCTGCCTGCTCCCACAGGTACCGCAGTGAGAAGGTGACAATCAGTTATGCAGAGTACATGGCCTCCCGCCAGCATTGTTTCCAGAATGGCACCCTTCATGCCCCCCCCCTCTACAATCATTACTCCTGACACACGGCTGCATGACCAGTCCCACTCTCCAGTTGCTGCCAACGGCTATGACATCATCGGGGCAGACGCCTCCTCTTCCTGGTCCAGTTACTTCTATTACTGCACCATTTTATGATGCTAGCTTCCGTTGCCAAGTCTGCCTTCCCACTGACCTGGGGGGAGGGTGAGAGCGTGCCAGGACTTCAGGGGCCCAAGCCTTATCTCAGCCTTCCCTCCCAGCGGGGGTTCAGTTGGATTGGGGCTCCATGCCTACGAACTGTCGTCAGGTGCAGAAGACCTTTAGGAGTGAAAGTGCTGCTTCGGACTGATCTGTTCCTGGGTGTTACTGACACTCTGGAAACTTGAGTTGTTTGTTATGGAAGCCCCCCAGATCAAGTAGGAGCATTCCCCTGGCAGCCTGGGCAACGGAGTCCAACAAAACATTTTTTAGGTTGTTTTTAATTTTTTTTAACCTCTGGTATCTGTTGTGTACTGAGAGCTGATTGCAGTCCCCACGCATCACAGGCGGACATCATGATATTGGGGAGGGTTGAACACCTGGATAGCACCCCATCCTCATGGACAGAAAACATGTGAAAAATTAATCCATTATTGAAATAAACCCTTGAAGGCTTTAAGGCTCAGATCCTTGGTAGGTTGGATTTTTGGTAATGAAGCCTGCTATGAAATACAATGCTGTTTTGCCTGTAAGAGAGCGACATGGCATCTGCTGTGTACACAAAGGAGAGGATCTTCGAGTGTCCCTGGACAGTCTTTGTTACAACTAAATTTTGTTTCCAAATATTTGTAAGAGATAGGATTAGGGCTGGGAAGGGGTTTGCAGAGCATTGACTGTAGTCATACAAGTGAGAGCAGTGACTGAAATTTGTTTTAATTTAAGCTAACAGTCTGGGGGACCTTCTTTTTGATAGAACAGCCACTTTTGCTGGTATGACTACTGATCTTAGGGGCTGTGAGTGTTCCAGTTTATTCCAGGCCTATGGAATGGTGCTGTTTAGTTTTGCTGGTAAGATTCATCTTACTCAGCTTATCCAGGCAGTGAGTGGGGAAATGTCTCTTACCCAAACAGCATGAAACTTGTGTGCATTCTGTATTTCTTCTCCCATGGTTGATGATCACAAGGAATACTCTTTTCTGAAGGGAAGTTATCAGTTGTTATTCTGCAGCATCATTGAGGGATGTCATAAACTCTAAATTATGACAGTCTTTCAGTGAGATAACTGGACTTCAGAATACAATTTGGGGTAGGGTTGGTTGGTTTTCCAAGCTTCTGGAGGGTCAGTAGTGATCGGGGAAGGAAACACGAGTGCATAGCAGTCATGGCTGTTTGGTTGCACACATCTCTAGAGCCTGCTTGTGTGTTGTAATTGGCTGGTGTCTGAAGCCTGAAATTATGCCGTGGTATGGCAGGGAATAGGGCTGGTAGGAGGCTGAGAACTGCAGGTGCTGCTCCTGGTCCTAAGGAAGCAAGGCACAACTTGTGCCATTTTGCTTCATGTTGGTGCAAATTCTGCTGGAGGAGAGAGATGTGAGGGAGATTTCTCTGGATAACAGTGCAATATTGACCCAGCTTTCCTTCCGTATTGGGTCATTCCTACAAATTGCCACTTTTCCCTTGTGATGTTGTTGAAAAACAATTGAAGATGAAAGGATTGTTTTGTGACTTCCTGCTGCTGAGAATAAATGAGTCTCAAACCACTCCAGTTTGTAATTACTCCCCCAGGTGCCGTGTAGTGATGGGGGAGGATGGGGTCAGCTCCAGGCATACCACTCACCTTTCAGCTGTCAAACAGTATGATACATAGGGCTACACTCATTACTGTTCAAGTGTTCTATGTTAGAATTTAATTTCTAAAAGGTTTAAAAAAAGGCAAAAAAATGGTGCTAAAACTTCACCCCTGAGCACGCTCGGTGAGACTGGTCATGCAGGTATACAGTGCCAGGCTTTTCAACTATACTGTTCTTTTTCAGGTGTTTGCCCTGTTCTGTGTCTTCAACAGTGTATAGTGTTTTCCTGATTTCAGTTTCTTTGACTAGGGGATGACTAAAGGGTGGGGTGGGGTGGGGAGGGTTAGTTGTCATTTTTTTTAAAGAACAGAATTTTAGGATTGAGTAACTTGGTTGGTTTAAGCCTGAAGTGGGACAGGTGGTTTGGGACTGGGGAAGTATTATCCTCTCCCACTTCTATTTCCCCACTCAGTCTGTTTAAAAATAAACAAACAAAACATAAATGCCTCTAAATATGTACTGTGTTCTTGTCTTGTTGCAGTGAGAAGAGAAGCTGGCAGATCAGAAACACTGGTCTGCTGCCTAAGGAACAGGCCCTCTCAGCTTTAGTCCCATAAGGGTCCAGCTATAAAATCAGTTGAAAACTGTGTCAATAGCTAAGTCAGCTCAGAGAAAAATATGACAAGGACAGGTGGTCTCAGGAAATAATCCCGTTTCTAGATCATTACATGGCAGCTATGCATAAGGATGAAAGAGGTGAAATAGGGGTGAAATAGGCACAAACTCTAGTTTGAATTGCCTCAAGAGGGAAACAACCAAAATCCATGGCCAATTGATGTGAGATTTTCTCTGTGGACAGCTGGTAAGAACTCCTCAAAGCAACTGTTACCTAGTTTGATCTGGATGAACTCATCCTTAGAAGCAAGTGCCTTTTGGTCTAGAAGGGCTTATTCTCATGACAACCACAACTGATAAATAATAATCTCACTGCAGTGATGAAATGTCTTTGTTTAACGGTAACTACAGGAGAATGTCTTTGATCACTGGAGTCTGTCAGTGTTGAAATGTTTCCACTGTGAGGTTCTTAATTTTTTTTTCATGTTGTTCAACAGTCAATCTCAACTGAAGCCATTTCAGTTGGGAATGTTATATGGTCAAAATATCACATATCTACAATTTATCAGAACAAAAAATATCTGTAAGGAAATCTAAGAGTTCATTTTAACCTTTGCACAGAATAATTTGTTTTCATAGTACATTAACAAACTTCTGCAGTCTTCACTGACTACTAGTGCTGTTTTCTGTTTGTATTCAGAAACTACATGTTGTTTTGTTGAGGGTTTTTTGGTTAATTTATTTCCTTAAAGCAGACCTCTTTTGACCTACAGTGCAGAGACGTCAGACCAATTCTTTATATTACACTTGGTTGCCTCCTACCTATATAATAATTTCTGAGTGTAAATAATTGAACTCTATCCTCTAATGAAGTATTGTAGAGAATAAATCATAATGGATAAAGATTATTTGTACTGTCCTCTTTATATGAGTTCTCACAGCCTTTATGGGGGACAAGATGAAATTGTTCTCATCTACAAAGACAAACAATATGTTACAGGTATGAATTGCAAACCTATAAATTACACCACATATTCAAAACCAGGGAGTTTGCCAGAGAGGGGTGACAGCTGTCTGGAAACACTCCAATAATCAAACAGGCTCACTACAAGAAAGCAAGGAAAATTAAAACCAAATATTAAGTATATTTTGTTAATAATGGCATAGCAGTGTCTTTGTATGCTGAAATAATGTTTGCTTGACAATAACTTTCTATCAGTTGTCATGATGGTGAAATGTATAAAGTACAGACATGCAGAGTACTGTAAACCTTTCTGAAACTCAAAATTGTTCTTTTGGGGTTTTGTCCTCTAAAATGAATTGAGAGTGAATTGTCTATACTTCAGGGCTATAGTCTTCAGGTGATTTAAAAACCTTATTTCAGAGGAATAAAACACCTATCTTTCTAGATTCTTACTATTTTAATGTTTGCTTTGAGAGAAAATTAACTGAATTGTAGAATAGTGTTGAATTGGATTTCTGGCTTACATGTTTTTTCCATACATTTTCACATAATTGTTATTATGTTATTACCCACTTTTTATCTATGGGAGCTGTATAGTTAGAGGTGCTACATTTTCTGCTTGTGGCTCTTGGGCAGCCCTGGATATCAGTAAACAGTTCTAAAACCCTAAAAAACTACCAAGTAAACCAAGTGGGAGGGTAGTTTAGACTTACATATGTCTGAGAAGCTCATTTATCTCAGTACAACTACAAAGCAAAAACCTGGTTTCAGTTGCTCGTACTAGGAAGGCTAGAAAGTCAATCCCTTAGGCAATGTGAGGCAGATGCTGAGGCTAACATGATTTCCAGGTGAATTCCAGCTGCATTTCCCTGTGGGTTCTGAAATTACCCCATATCCCTACCATCCACTGCTCTCATGTGCCCAAGGGAGTTAACAAATGTATTCTCTCAGCTTTGTTGGCAGGAATACAGTGGTTCTAATTTGTGTATTTTAGTGTCATATGCTTTGCCTATTGATTTTTTTGTTGTTGTTGTTCCCTATTGAATCAGACATAAAATCTCTGCCTGCTGTCTTTCATCAGAGGTTCTTCCATGCAGGTTGCATTCCGTGACCGCAGGAGCACTCAGCAGCTCGCAGGGAGGAGGAGGCCAGGTAGAAGGGTGTGCATGTGACTGCACGCTGAAATAGGTCAATCCAGGCTAAATATAAACCAGGCTAATTCTCCTGGAAACAGTTTCTTCTGTTGTTACTTCTGTTTGAAATAAGAAACAAAGTTAATTAGTCACTTAACACCAAACCAAATGACCAAATTACAGAAAGGTTAGCAGAAACTCCTAGAGGATACTTCAAAGGAACAATACATTTTTTTAAACACAAAAAAGAAACTTGTTTTATCTGTGATGGAGAAATGCCATTTTTATCTTGAAAATAAAAATGAAAATCAGAACACTTATGTATACAATTCAATAAATTAACGTACACTCATAGTACATGGAGCAGTAGGATGGGAAAGTTCCTGAGATGGTTTTGCCAGTCTGGGAAAAGATGAATTGTCAATATGTTTGATGATCACTCTCAAAACACAGCAAGCACAGAAGAGTATTGCTACCATGTTCTTTAAAGCAAGTATGTAATTCTACAAATTGAACAATAGCCAGATTATTGAACCATAATTTTCTGTGGTCAGCTAGACTGGTCTTATAGTCAGATTAATTCTGGCATAAAGTATGTATTATACAACCAGTTGATAATGTCATACATGTATTTAAAAAGTTAACAGATCATGTAGTTTTACATTCAGAGTCTTACTATGACTTTATTACTGGATATTAATATAACTTTACTTTGTTCATACATGTTCATTCACTATGGTTTTGGATATATAATTTTAAATGGAGTAAAAATAAAGGTAAAATGGTGTGAAGGCCTAAACCAGAAGAGTTATACTTTGGGTACACTGATGAAAATCACACATGTCTCTGTGCAATGCTGGCTGCTGTGGCACATGGTGCTCTCAGTGGGTGCTTATCTCCACAAGGATCTACTCCTATCACACTGGCACTCCACAGAAAAGACATCATTACTATTAGAAAGCTTTAAAAATTCCTAGAAAAATCACATTTCTTCTGCTGATGAATTAGAAGGAAAGCATATTACAAACCAGGTTTATGGTAGTAACAAGATATCCTTCTTGTTCCTATATTTGATTACAAAGAGATATTTAGCTGAACATTTTGTAAGGTCTGTGTAGGTGCAATTAGTTGTTCCAGGGTCTGTGTTTAGACTGTGGCAACACAGGAATTACCATGATAGGTCTGTCTAATAGTCTGCTACTCAGTACCAGCAAGGATCTCCAACAAGGATCAAAGCTTTTTGCCCTGGAACATGGAATATTAGAGACTTACGTTTGGCCAAGTATGCTTTTTTTTCAATATTTATTTTACGATGTCACTGGTAAAGCTGTGTGAAAATTCCTCTCATCAGTGACTATTTTAATCAAGCTCATCTTTCTTTTCTATGCATATTTTGTTGATAAATGCCAAAACAGTCATTATTAGTGAGGAAGAAGCCAGTGCATTTTAGAAATAGCAAAACATCAGGTACTCTGCTATGTTTAGTTTGTTGCAGCAGCTGGACAATATTTACTATGGGGTTTATAAGTTTGTTTTTTACATTCTTTAAAAAAGAAAAAAAAAGGTGGGGGAAGCAGCTTCCATTCAGGAACATTTTTATTTTGCTCTTGAGACCTTAACCAAACACATCAGTGATAATAAACTTAATCTTTCATGATAGCCTCTTTACCTGTAAAATCTTGGTTTTGTATACATAAGTAAAATGGATCCTTGGGGGAAAAGAAAAAGGGAAATTAATAACTTAAACCTCTGTGAGCTACCTACTGCTCTGAGAATCACAATGTTCTGAGTTGATGGGTTATTTGAGAAGCCAACAGGATTCCAAGTGATTTTAAATGCTTCTCTCCTCAGTCTGGCATGGATTTCCTTGTTTTCTCATAAGCCTAATTGAAATTGTTTAATTTGCCAGATGTTCCCCAAGATATTTCCATTCCATCTTCCTGAATGTCTTTCTGCTTGTATCACGTAGCAAATTACTTTCCAATCAGTTTCTCTGCTATGCTCATTATCCAGATAACAAATATTAAAAATCTATTATTTGATCTCTTCAGATTCTTCTAATTTATTTTTAATTTATTCATTTTCCCAGCATGCGGGAAACCATTCACCTAGGCTCAGATACAAGTTTATGAGAACAGGAGTGTTTTTCATCATAAATCCTTCAACAGTCTATTTTTGTCTTTCTTTAAGGGTGCAGGATGACACAGTAAGGGCTGATAAGATTACTACTTTAAGAGTCTTAGGTTAGGCACTTACATGTGAGCTCCCTAGGGAAAACGTTGCTCCATAAGTTATTTTGCTGGCAGTGTTGGCAGAACTATCTTCATTTTCAGCCTGCCTAAGACTTTTAGGGGTCTGTAAATTGCTTCTGGATAGTCTGAAAATTAACCTTCCTTATGAAGTGTGTTATTTATGATCTCAATACTCCCTCCTTACAGTCCAAGATCTATTAATCACAGTGAGCTAGACAGAAATTCTGGCACAGTCACAGTTTTCCTGAGGCTGGGGTTTGCTGTCCAGCTGGAGGATGTTCCAGAAGTGAAATGGAGCTGGTTGTAGCTGCCTGATCACTGGTGTGAATGAAGATACATCTGATGCCTCGGCACCCTCAGGTGCTTCTGGGCAGACGGATGCTGCTGTGAGGTCTGGTGAGGGGCACCAGCGCAGTTTTGAGCTCTTTAGTTATTTCCTAGAGAACAAAACAGAAGAGTTTGGTCATGTGAAGGACGAGTACTGTTTCCCTCAGTGTTCCCACACTCCTGCTCTCGGGCCCTGGTTCGTGCCTTGCAAGACTTTGGGTTCATGATCACAGAATCGATTCGTTTGGGAAAGACCTCTGAGATCATCGAGCCCAACCTTTGAGTGAACACCACCGTGTCAACAAGACCATGGCACCGAGTGCCACCTCCAATCTTTCCTTAAAAACCTCCAGGGATGATGACTCCACCACCTCCCCAGGCAGCCCACTCCGATGTCTAATCACCCATTCAGTGAAGAAATTCTTCGTGATATTCAACCTAAGCCTCCCCTGGAGCATCTTAATACTATGTCCTCTCGTCCTGTCTCCTGTTGCCTGCGAGAAGAGGCCGACCCCCACCTGGCTGCGCCCTCCTGTACGGGACTTGCAGAGTCTTGGTCTGTCACAGCTATTTGACCTCTGTTCATACATACAGCGTTCAGCATCCCACTGCTTTCACTCTCTAAAGCAGCTAATTACTGAACGAGCTTAAACACACCCCTCAGGGCTGTTTTCTTGGGAGAGCACTTAGCCTGCCTGCTCCCGCTGTTTCCCCTCAGTGCCCCACAGCGGCAACCGAGTTCTTTTAGCCGCAGCACCGCCAGAGTAGAACCAGCCCCCCGCGCTTCTGAGAGAGGGAGAAGCAGCTGCGCTTTCAATCTTCACCCGGGCAGAGCCCTCAGCCCTCACGGGGGACAGAGCCGTGCCTGCCCCTCACCCGGGCAGAGCCCTCAGCCCTCACCGGGGGCAGAGCCGTGCCCGCCNGCAGAGCCGTGCCCGCCCCTCACACAGGGCAGAGCCCTCAGCCCTCACCGGGGGCAGAGCCCTCAGCCCTCACACGGGCAGAACCCTCAGCCCTCACGGGTGGCAGAGCCGTTCCTGCCCCTCATCCGGGCAGAGCCCTCAGCCCGCCTGGGGGGCAGAGCCGTTCCCGTTCCCGCCCCCACGCCCAGACAGCCGCCCGCCCTCCCGTGAGGCGGGGCCGCCCTTTCCGCCGCGGCTTTCCGGTGATGGCGGCGGGCGGTAGCGACCCGCGGGCGGCAGATGTGGAGGAGGACGCCTCGCAGCTCGTCTTCCCCAAAGGTGCGAGCGGGGGCGGTGAGGAGCCGGGGGTCGGGGGATGGTTGGAGGCCGGCAATGGCCGCCTGTGAGGGTACGAACCGCGCCCAGCGGCTCCGTGGACCGGAGCGCTGCTCAACGGCCCTCCAGCAGCTACTAAGCCCCGAGTGTTAAAAATCAGGATAATAAATAATTTGTATATATTTAAGAATCTCATGATTGCTAGGATATGGGGGTTCTTAAGTAGGCCGCTACGTGTGTGTACGGTATTTAAAAAAAAAAATCCTGTCAGGTTATAGTGAAAAGGTTATTGGTTTTTGATATAAGCTTTTCAGTGATGGTTTTTGACGGTGTCCTGCACATGGCAGGCGTGGCACTGGATGGGCTTTAAGGTCCCTTCCAACCTAAGCTGTTCTGGAAATCTCTGAATACTGCTGCAGTTAAGAAACCAGCTATCCAGATCCAGAATTGGTAACTATGGACATTTACTGTCTGTGTATTTTTTTTTTTTTTTGGAAAATTAATTCAGTATAAATTCTAGAAATGTATTTACACCTCAGAGTCACCCTGAAAAAAAAGGAGGGGGGAAAGAATGGACATCGTGCTGCATTGTTGAGTTGTGAACAATAGAGAAGTTCTGAAAGACTATTTTTCGTATTTTTTTATGCTAAAATCTCATGTTTAGCCCAAGCTGATTTACTGCTCAATGCAAAATAGGAGTTGCCAGCCCCTTTCTAGCAGTCCTTTTATCTGCTTGTATAGCACAGTGCTGTCAGGCACTCTGGGTTGCAGCCTTTGACCCTGTTGCTTTGGACAGCTCATACTGCTGATGTTGAAAGATATTCTTGTTATTAGAATATATATAGAGGGTATGGTGATGATGAATGAATTCAAAGTTGACTAAAAGGGGAGGGGAATTTTTAAGATTGGTTAAAATGTTTTTTTTTTCCTGATAATAAAATTTCAGTAGGTCAGTTAACTTTTCAAGTAAATGAAGGCTTTTTAAAAACATTCAACAGCATTCATATTTACTTCAAGAAAACATACTGCACAAATATGAAAAAATCTGAATGTTAGGGCTGCAAGTGTAAAATATATGGTCAAAGAGACAAACACCTAGGACTGTCACTCGAAATGTAATTTTTATGAGCATTTTCAGTATGAAATGCTGCCCAGTCATTGGTGAAAGGGCTCACACAACTGCCATGAAAGACATTTTCACTTCTTTATTACCCAGAGCTAAATTACATCCAAAACTTGTGCAATTGCCCTTTTCAAACACGTTCCACTTTGTCTCATGCTGGCGTTCTCTCATCTGAGTGCAGAATTTGAAACTGCAGAAACTCTGCTGAATTCCGAGGTGCACATGCTGCTCGAGCACCGCAAGCAGCAGAACGAGAGCGCCGAGGATGAGCAGGAGCTGTCAGAAGTCTTCATGAAAACCTTGAACTACACCGCACGCTTCAGCCGCTTCAAGAACCGCGAAACCATCGCCAGCGTGCGCAGGCGAGTGCCAAAGTCAGGCTGGGACAAACACTCTATTGGAAAATTGGATCCCTAATATTGGTCCTTCTTTAGGAAAGTACATTTTAGTGGTGTTACATGACTTGTTCCTTAATTCTGAGTCTTTTCCTAATGAGGCGAGAAGTTCTTGCTGGAGGGTTATGCTCTCTCCAGGTCAAGCCTTCTGAACTGCTTTGTTTTCAGTATTTCACTGACAGCTGATGGCATTAAATGGGAGGATTTTCTTGACTTTGCAGAATAATTCAGGGGAAGTGGAGTTAACAGATAGGATTTTCTTTTTTCCTCTGTGCATTTATATAATGAGTCTTTTCTTCTGAAAAAAATTACTTCAGTGCCAAAAGCAGCGTGCAAAAAGATAAACATTTGCTTCAGTTTAAGCCCCTTTATATTTCTGTCTTGTAATTCCATCAAATGGTTGTCTTTCCTTACAGCTTACTGCTCCAGAAGAAGCTCCATAAGTTTGAATTGGCGTGTTTGGCTAACTTGTGTCCTGAGACAGCTGAGGAAGCAAAAGCTCTGATTCCTAGGTAAGCACTTGCACATTGTACAAAGACTGCTGTATACTTCCTGTGACCTAAAGCCAGCCATGCCCTGGTACCCTCTCTTCAATCCCACTCCCTTGGAGGAAGAACATTTGGGCTTGGTCTTCCTTCCCCTACCCACTGATCTGACAGCAACACAATTTGTACATGTCCCTAATGCGCTTCTGAGAGCTTTTACTGCATCAAGTGTAAACCTCTTAAATTGGGGTTCTTGGCTGTGTTTGTGTTCCTTGGAGTTTTTCGCATTGGAGCAAATGAACTGTTTTGTGGATAATGTAAGGGGGAGCAGTAGTGTCTTCATGTCTGGATTGGTTACCTCATGGCCTGAGATAGAGGAGGGAATGAAACATTAATCTGAATTACAGTTTCTTCCTTATTTGTCATGATTTGGGATTACCTAATTGTGGGCTCCCAGTACCTGGAAAGAGCCTACAAGAAAGATGGAAAGAAACTTTTTACAAGAGTAGTGACAGGATGAGGGAATGGCTTCAACTGAGAGTAGATTTATATTAGATACTGGGGAGACATTCTTCCCTGTGAGGGAGGTGAGGCCCTGGCACAGGGTGCCCAGAGAAGCTGTGGCTGCCCCTGGATCCTTGGAAGTGTCCAAGGCCAGGCTGGATGGGGCTGGGAGCAACCTGGCAGACTGGAAGGTGTCCCTGCCCATGGCAGGGGGTTTGAATGAGATGATCTTCAAGGTCTCTTCCAACCCAAACCATTCCATGATTTTATGTTAAGATTTCATAGCAAGAATGGACTGGCTTATGAGCATGCAGCTACATGGACTTCATTTAGAGGTCTGCTTATACATGCCTTGCCTTTTTTGAGAACACATTTTGAAATTAATCAGCAGGAGGTTCTGGGAATAGTGGAATTCTGTCATGTAAAGAAGAAGCAGTGCAGAGAGGTTAGAGCACTCTTCATACAGTGATGTTACAGGTGGTTCCTGGTGCTTACACAGGTGGTGATGGTGTGTTGAGACTGACAGGAGAGAGTTATGACTGAAATGAATCAAGGGGGAGAGATTATTTCTGAAGCCTTTAATGTCTCCTTACTGCTCTTACTTTGCAGCCTGGAGGGCCGGTTTGAAGATGAAGAATTACAACAGATTCTTGATGACATCCAGACTAAACGCAGCTTCCAGTATTAAGGTTAACCCTCAGCCCCTTTATCTGAGCAGAAAAACCTGAGGACTTGGGCTGTTCCTCAGCCCTCTGGATCAGGCCAGCTCCCAGCTGAGCGAGGGTAGTGCTGGATGCACGGTGCTCCAGTGCTGTGCTGCCACAGGTGCATTCAGACTGGAGACCAGCATTGTCCTTTTGCTTTCTTCCACATGTATGTTGGCAAGGACCCCCTGTATTGTGAGAGCAAAGAACCTGAAAGGCCTTTTCCCAGTGGCTCAAGTATTTGTTTCTTCCCTAATCCCTCTCCCCAGTTTGTAAATTTTCAATGTTTTTGGTTTTCAGCAGAAATATAGGTGTGATTACGTGTTTTTTAGGAACTTCTAAAGGATGCGGAAAGTTGTTCTTGGTTCTCAAAAGGTTCAGCATCAATATCTTTGGTGGTTTTTGTTTGTTTGTTTTATTTGATCAGGACAGTGAATTTTTACTGCTTCAATATTTTTCTATTATTGTTTAGTGTAAATTAAAAGATATTTTTAATTAAATTTGTGTGTTTTATAAACATAAGGTACATATTATGATTTTGTTGATGAGGACCTTTTTAATAAATAGGTCCTGGAGATCTGGGGACTCCAAGAGTGTAATGACCCAAGTACAGTTTAGGACAGATCAGAGGTGTTACTGTGACCCCAGTGAGAAAGCATTGGGGCAGTATCTCCCTGTCTGCTCCCCTGTTCTGTGCCAAGTGATTGCAGACATCCAATCTGTATCCTGCTACAGAGAGAAAAAGGTGAAGAAACCAAATAATTTTGATGTTAACACAGCCAGGTATCCACCCCTGGAGAGATGGACTCCTTAACTAGGTTGCTAACTGCCCTAATTCTGAGATGGAACCAAACCATAAATAATGTGACACAGTGGAGGGCTGGCTCCTGGTGCAGCCTGTGGGAATCTCACACCCAGTGTTATCAGAGCTCAGCTGCTGTAAGATTAACAAATTGTTAGCTTTTAGTTGAAAGGAATATTCTTTTGTTTAGGGTAAACTTCTTAAGCTCCTTCAAGTCTTGTAATTTTACCACCATGCCTGAAAGAAGGAAAATTTTGCAGGAAAAAATGCTGGGACAAAGAGGCAGACAGATGTGTTAAGACACTATAAGCAATAGCCTCACTGATCTTGCAAAAGGGGGAGAAATAAAATATTATTTCGGGTCTTCCTAGAAATGTAATGTAGCTGCTGTGCTGAGAGGCTGTACTGGTGTGTGACAAGTGTTTGGGCTCACCTCACCTGGAGCACATGACCTCAGATTTGTGTATGAGCTGGGGTGGCAGTGGCTCCTGCAAGTCTATAAACCACACATGCATCTGTAACGACCACAGGAACTCTAACGGGGTCAGAATAATTATAAATGAAGAAGAAAAACCAAGGTGGCGAATCTTTGTGGTACAAAGCTTAGTGCCCCCTTTGGATACAGCATATGCTTCTCAGTAGCTGCTCCTGCTGAACCGGGTTTGCTCTGTAAAATGGTTCTGTTCAAGCATATTTAAGACATTTTCATCTAAACACACTGACTCTTAGGTCTTAATCACAACTAATTCAGGGAAACAAAGCCGTTCTGCACCTCTCTACACTCCCACATTACTACTTGACACCTGTGTAAGCACCCTTAGGCCTAGCAAGGAGTGTAACAGACCTAGTGATCCATAAATCTCAGGAATTCCCACTATCCTACACAGATAGGTTCTTACGAGCCTTGAGATTAGTAGGTTTTGCTTTTGTTTTGAAGCCCGGTAAAGGGGACAGAGGAGAATGGAATCAGGGAATCAATTAGGTTTGAAAAGACCTCTGAGATCGAGTCCAGCCTCTGAGTGAGCACCACCACATCAACTAGACTATGGCACTGAGTGCCACCTCCGATCTTCCCTTAAACACCTCCGGAGACGGTGACTCCACCACCTCCCTGGGCAGCCCATTCCTAAGGTATTTCTGGGAGCCACAAGGCAAAGTGTGTTACAGCGCCTGGGAGTTTGGTGAGCGTGAGACAACAATCACGGAGCAGCGTGTAACACAGCTCTTCCCGGCAGCACTGCCGCTCTGGCCGCCGGCAGTGCCCCTTTCGGCAAGCTGGAGCCTGGCAGCCCGGGCTTCCCGGGAGTGTCCGGGCGTGGGTCCCTGCCCGGGGTTCTCGGCAGTGTCCGCACGCAGACCCCTGCCCGGGGTTCCCGGCAGTGTCCGCACGCAGACCCCTGCCCGGAGTTCTCTGCAGTGTCCGGACGCGGGTCCCTACCCGGCGGCTCTGAGGGACCCTGGCCGCCCCCTCTGCCCCACCTCAGGCTGGACGGCCTCAGCCGGGCCCCCTGCGCATGCGCGCGGCTCTGCGCGCCTCCGCCCTGTAATTGGTGCGCCGGCCGGGCGGGCTCGCGGAAGCTGCGCGTGCCCCGCCCCAGCGCAGGTGCGCACGCGCCTTGCCGCCCGCGGCCTTTCAGGCGCGGCGCCCCCGCCCGCGCGCCCTGACGTAGTGCGCGTGCGCGCTGGCGTGGGGCGCGTGCGCTGCTGGCGGGGGAGGCGGAGGGAAGATGGCGGGCGGCCGCGGGTCGTGAGGCGGCGGCGGCGGCGGAGCTTGCCGGAGCCGGGAGGACGAGGCGGGCGGCGAGGTGTCGGTAGGGCGCAGAGTCCCGGTACGAGAGGTTGGCTGGGCGGTGAGTGCGGCTCAGTGTTGGGCGGGGCGGGGGAGCAGCTGGGGAAGCGCGGCCGCCTCCGCCATCTTTAGGCCGCGGCCCTGGAGTGGAGCGGCGCGGCCGGGGCAGGGCGGGGGCCGCCGGCGGGAACGGGGGCTCCCCTGGCCGGGGCTCTCTGGTGAGCGATGAGAGCCGAGCTAGGGCCCAGCGCCGCGGCCGGGCCCCGTGGTGGGGAGGGAGTGCTCGAGGGCCCGGCCTGGAAGCGGCCAGCAGGGCCCCTGTTCTCTTCACTGCACAGGTGTCTGTCCGTGCCTTCGCCTGAGTGTCTCGTCCTGGCTCTTCCTACTTCTTTTAATTTTAGTATTTTAAAAATGATTATTTTCTCCGCCTTGGGTCCGAGTGGAGATCGGGTTGTGGCTGCTTTGAAGATAGGGATGGGGAGCTTTGGCCATTACGGACCGTGTTAGATACCGCGAATTCTTTACTTGTGTGATCCTTTACAAGGGTAATCCTCTG
This sequence comes from Dicaeum eximium, assembly GCA_013396995.1. Lineage (NCBI taxonomy): Eukaryota > Metazoa > Chordata > Aves > Passeriformes > Dicaeidae > Dicaeum > Dicaeum eximium. Next base: position 83,396 of record VWZP01002199.1, on the reverse strand, counting down.
TGCTAAGGAGAGAGAAGAAAAAGGCACAGACGTAGAATACTACGTTAGGTTAGTATTTAAGCTTTTCAGGTGCCGAGTGAGATAACTGTATTTGCCAGTAAAGAACGCTCGTAGTTCTGTAGGACTAATAAACATCAGTAAGAGGATGGGAAACTTATTTTCGGTTTTCTTACGGATGCAGTGAGGGCTGTTGCTCCCGTTTTGTACTGTAGGACAGCGCTGTTGTTGGAGTACGTTCCCTGCAGTGTAATAACACACGGCTGTGTGCAGCAGACACTTGGTGCTGGCATGGTGGAGGGGCTGATGATCATGTGGTGTCACATTCCACTGGCTGGGACTCATCAGCCTGTGCACGGGGAGCAAACCTAGAGGTTATAAACTTGAAAAACCTAGTGTTCAACTTGCAAAAAACAGCTCAGCGTTTTTCCCTTGGAGAGAACTCGCTAAACTTCTTGCCTCCTTAGAGGTGTGTGTTATTTCTCTCGTGCTGACTGTAAGCTTCTTTGTTGTGAGTAAATAGTTGCATAGTCTCAAATACAGTATTTTTTAATATTAGCAGTTGCTTGAACACATCTGTGTGACAGGGGTGTCATAGGTAAGTAGTTCTGTGCTCTACAAACCTTGTACCTCGTTATATCCTTGCTTGCAGTTTGTGGGTACTGTTTGGGAATCTGTTTTTCTATGTAGGCAGTAGTCCCTCATCCTTCTTGCAGCTTATTTTTGTTCTTTTATCCTCAACTCAGTGCTTTGACTTTCATGCTTAACTTGTGCTCTAGCCTTCCTTTAAGAGAGGCAGTATTGCATGTCAGAGAGTTTATAGTGTGCAAAAAATATTGTGCCAAAATACTTCAGGGTTCCCTGCTCCTAAGTTCTTTTTCAAGTAAACTGACATTTACTTCTCAGTGATTTGCTGCAGTATTCTGCCATCATCTTACTCTAAGAATATATAATTATTAAACATGTTTCAAAAATCTGATTCTTAACATCTTGTTCAGCTGTGTTGTTATAGTTCTTATGAGAAGATCTGAAAATGTAGATACTAAAAATAGATGAAAGTATTGAAAGATTAGGGGGAGAAAGGAAAACTTAGAGCTGCAGAGGATGTTAGGTGTGAGTAACTACTCGTCGAGCTGCTAAAACCTTTTGACTTAAATATCAGTCACTACAAACAGCCACAGCCATTCCCTGTTGCCCAAAGTTGGTCCTCCACTGAGCCCTTGGAGGCAGGGAATTTGGAATTTCAAGTTTCTCATCAGTTTTGTATTTGTAAGATCAGCACAGAAAGTAAAAACCTAATCATTCTAAACTGTGCTTGAGCTAGAGGTGCTAGGAATGCTTCCTTTAGCTGCAGCAGAGAGACCTTGATCTGAGGAGGGGATAAGAATCTCCTGTTGTGTTCCCATCCCTAGCAGAGGAATCTTCTGAATCACCTGTAAAAACCAGTCACGGAGCAGACATTAGGCTGAGTAGCCACATGGAAGGAATACAGTTTAAATTTGTACTGGGATGATTCCATGCAAAATATTTCATTTTGTGCATCTGCTAGCCAGGTATCTAGGGAATTTCAAGAGTTGGTTCAGTAACACTGGAAATGAAAATCATTTTGGTCTTGCTCAGATACAGGTTGTAATTTAGAAAACTACTTGTAAAAACAAGCTGGAAGCTATCTGCGGTGTGTTTGTGAATTTTACAAAATTCGTTCTTTATTTGCCATGTTTACATTCCTGATACTGGGTTGTTATGTTATTAAAAGTAGAAATACAGGTATGTGGATCTGTTTGGGGTGGTTAACGCAGCAGCTGAACATTGTTAGAGCTTGGTGCTGGGGAGGAGATGTGGTAAGGGTTTTTCAAAAGATTAAACCTTGCTTTTTGCTTCTTATCATAGAAAATATCTGAAGGTAAGAGCAGAGAAGTAGAGTTTTTGATGGCTAACTGGTTTTGATTTGTGTTTTGCTGGTAATTTTGCTTCAGTTTGGAGCATCCATGGTCCTCTGTTTTCCAAACGGTGCTAAACTTCCAGCAATGTGTTCCTGCTCACTGGTATTTAACTCAGCATTTCATAATGTCACTTCTGGTTCAGCCTGCTCTCCACACTCAGCCTGGGTGCACCAGCCACGCTGTTGTGAAACCTGAACTGGGATCCAGGTGTGTGTTTAGCAGGAAAGCAGCGAGCTGGTTCCTCTGGTGTGCTAATAGCACTTCTGCTCACAGCTTGCTGTCGAGGCAGGGTGTTTGCAGAGATTGCAGGTCCTGTGAGGGCTGTGCAGGGATCAGGGCTCAGCCTGCACAGCACACTGCCTGTGGAGGGCTGCTGGAGAGCAAGTGACAGTGCTGTGAAGCTCAGGTAACTGATCCTGCTCCTGCTCTACCTCTGCACCAAAGCTGGCCTCTGTTCTAAGCACTCTCACTAATTGGGGCTTATATCACATTTTCTCTCTCCAGGAGAAGGAAAGACTCTGCAGCATTGAGGGTCACTGTTGTCTAACCCTGATACAGCTTGTGTTGTTTCAATCACATCTAAGTGTTCCTACACATATAGATGGAATATTAAAAAAGTATGAGCAATTTTTCACATTCTTTAACACAAATGAAAACATTTCTTCCTCTTTTATATATTGCATCAGGCAACCCTAGTACATTCTTTTTTCTATCAATAAAAGAGTTAAACTTTATCTTCATTTTTAGATAGGATTTTTTCCCATACACTGTTATTAAATCTGAAGACTTCCAATTTTCTGTTCACTTTGTTAGTTGATTTTGATGCAAAGAACAATCACATGCCATATGAGCTCTTTGGTGCTATTTAATTAGTCTTCAGTATAATGAAGAATATTGGTTCAAAAAATAAATTCTGTTAACTTTTGAAGCTTTGAAAATATTATCAGTGTAGTTGTAAATTTTATTTAACCTAGAATTTTAAGTCCTTTTAAATAATTAAAGTGATAGTATTCTTCTGCCTGTCCAGAAGTTGATGCAGGGGTACAGGGGACCCTTTCTGCAAGCAGAAATAGGATGTTTGTGTTTAGTCTGGCTCACTTTTCTGTTTTGGCCTGGATGTTAAACATGGCTTCTGGAATCAGTGAGATGGGAAAGAGGAGGTGATGGCAAATCCCTGTCTCTGCCATAGCTCTGACCTGGGATGCACTGGGTGATGGGTGAGCATGTGGAGAGGCAGCGTGCACTGTTCTGATCTGACAGATCAGCTCTTCTGAAAATACACCCCTACAATTATGGTCATGTCTACAGTACCAGGTTTTCATCTGAAGCAGTTGGTCACGAAGCTTGGAGTTGAGGTGGCTCTTAGTCACTCACCTGTGTCTTTACCCAAAAGTGAGTGCCATGAAGTTCAGCAGTCTGGCAGGATAGGCCAAAAGCAGTTATGCCACTAGAACTATAGATTTGTTGGCACTGATCAGTTCTTTATAATAATGGTTATATAATTCAGTATGAGCACAGGGGTACATGAATGCATCCATGTTTCTGCAGTTTAAGCATTTGAGATTCCTTTAAATAATTTTCCCAAATCCAAAAGAAACATAATACAAAAGAATATGTTAATGTCTTTTTTTGAAAGAGCCCAGAGGCTGGATTGCAATGAGTCTTTAGTAGTTTGTGTTTGGTATAGTTTTGTCTTCCTGGTGCAGTTTTGGCAGCACAGTGACTGGTATTTTATTTACTGTGGGTATAGGAGTATTCATCTGCAGTTTTGGGTTTGATAGGAGCTGCACCTGGAGCTGGTTAAGCAGCACCACAGCTCCAGCTAATGGAAGTGCTGGATTTACAGCCTGAAGGCTGTGGACCTGTGCAGTAATCTAGCCTGGCATTGCTGAGTGGTAATGCCTGCTTCCCCTGCTTCTGATCCTTAGGTTTTCCTCCTGGCTCAGGGGAGTCATTCCCTGCAATTCTCAGTAGTCACTTGCCTGACTGGCTGCTCTGAGTTCTGACCAATGTTAGCTAAATGGTCTCAGAACACTGAGCAGTTTTTTAGGAGCTTGTCCAGTGTGGTCATCAGATGTTGGCTTGAAGGAGGGATCAAGGGAGGGAACACACACTTGTGGTCAAGCCAGGGCTGCTTTGTTTTTGGTCTCATCAGTTTTAGTTTGGATTTGGGTCGTTTTAGCAATTCAGTGCTGGAGTTCCCTCACTAGCTACAGCTGCGCTTACCTTGTGTGGTCACAAGAAGCAGTGATGACTCTACCCTTGTCCTCCTTCCCCCATCCCAGTAAAAGTCACCAATTACCCTTGAAAATTTCTCCTATTGGGCCATGTGTGTAATCAAACCATTCAGCAAAACAGTTCTACCGCAAGAAAAATTGGGGATTGTGCAGAATTGCAGAGAGGAGGAGTGCAGACTGAATGAATATATTTATTCTGTAATGTTTGCACTGTTTCTCAATTACAGAGTTTGGAGCTAAAGTCATAGTAGAATCAATCATCAAACCATGTTTTGCCATCTTTTCTATGGATGGATGCAAGTATTTTGGTCTCCTTACCAGATCTAATAAATGCAGTAGCTATTTCTAGTAATATCTTTGTAGACTCCTGACTAATATAAGTCACAGCTGCCAAGCTTTCTGGTATATAAGATGAAAATACTTACCTAGAACTGGTGATGAAAGTGCTGCTTTTTCCTGCTTTTGGCAGGAAAACTTGGTGATATTCTCAAGGCAGGAGATATGAAGTAGGAAAGAAATGCTAAGGCATTTTAGACTTTTGGAAAACTCCAGCTTTCAACTGGAGCTCTCTGGTGATGTGCTGTTCTACTGAATGGTCATCCTCATGGGGAGCTTGATGACTCTTGTATTTAGGGAGAATCTGACACTGAACCCTTTCTCCTTGGAGTGCTTTGTGTGAGCTTGTCTTTCCTTTACTGAGAAATATATTGGTACAGAAGATGATCACATGCTTTTATTGAACTCTACTAAATGGTAAAAACAAAGGCTGTTTACTAAAGAATTTGAATGTGTTTTTTTTAACAGTGTGTGTGTATATATTTATCTAGACATGTATTCATAACCGTATATAGGCATTTGCATGGCTTGTAATCCACAAGCAAAGACCACAAAACATTCCTGGAACGAACTGACTCTGTGATTCTAGTTAAAAGAAGGTGCATTTCTAATTAATTTTCAGTTGTGTGAGATGTGTATACATCACCCATCAGTTCAGAAAGTGTTCTAGTATTGAAAATTTATTGATATGGAAGAAATATCTAGGTTGGTTATGCTTGAAAATAGGTGAAAATTTCTGACAAAACTTGTGACTGCTCAAGTGATATCTATAATTTTATACACTGGGAACTTGAAGCTACAATAAATAGCACTGTTTATTTTTTCCTGTTGTTTGTTCCTCATGGGATTGAACAGTTTCTAGCCTAACCACCAGCAAACAGGGGCTATGCATTAATCTTCACACCAAACTGTGGCAAAAGAATAGTTTGCATATATGCTAGACTTCCAAATCTTAACTGAAGCAGGTAGTAAGAAGCTACAGTTCTGAAGATCTTCACATAAATAATCTGCAGTCAGAATTTATTTGATCAAAATAGTTTTAGAAGTGCGGTTTTCTTTGACTGTTTCCTTAATTTAGCAGGTGTTCAAGATTTGTTGTTGGTTTTTTGTTTTTAACTCTTTGGCTTCCACAATGAGACAAAAATGGGGAGCATTGATAATTAGCAGGTTTCATCAGCTTTGTTTAGCAGCATTGTGTGATTCAATGGTGTTTGAATTGTTTGCTGCAATTCCACTACTTTTGCTTAATGATGTCTCCTCATTAGCGAAGTCTAGGCATAACAGGTAGGTATTAATTTGCATATTTTGCTATAAACATAGTTACTAATTTAGCTACTCTGCTGTTGAGGCAGATAACAAATTTCTGTCTTGGATAAGTATGTGTGCATCTGCTACATCTCTTTTATGTCTGAAAAAAGAATGAAAAATCCCTTAAAAACTTTTTGGATATTGTGAAGAAAACATTGTAGGGTAATATGTTACAGGCCATTTATTCTGGAGTGTGGATGTATGGTGGTTTAGTCTCTTCTTTTCTTATATTGAATACATGAGCTGTGTAAATAACCTTGGGGGGCCCAGAAGATGAGGGCTCTGATGCACAAAGTCTCCACCTCTGGATGCAGGTTAGGGTGGTAAATGGATTTCAACATTAAAGTATGCAGTGAAATAAAAAGTTCTTTTATCTTGGAGTTTCTACTGAAGTATAAAATCTCTTTTTAGAGAGAGAGAAGTAGAAAAAGGATCTTGGAAATACAGTTAATAACTGCTGGAAAACATTGCTTTTATTTGTTTTTTGGTTTGGTTTTTTTTTAACCTTCTTACACTTCTCACCATAAAAAGGCACATTTTTTCACATGATCACACATGATAGCACTATCATCCTGCCCCCTGCTACCCCTTCCTGACTTCAGTTGTGTAATTACAGAAACTTAAGACACTCTTTTGCCTTTATTTGGCCCAGAAACTGGTATGGCAAACAGCACTGCATTGTCAGAAGATGGGCCTGAGTAACATTAAAGGGGGGAGAGAGGGACAGGGAGTGAGCATTCCTGGGGTCATGAATTTCTTAATTCTGTTGATGTTTGCAGCTTCTCTTCTGTGCAAAAGCAAATGTTGCAAGAGCTCTGGGTATATTTAGTAATCATTTAACAGATAGAGGCTGTGAAAATAAATCTTGGTAACGTGTTACTACTCTTACTAATTCCCAAATTTTATTAAAAATGCCTTTGTGTCTTATAAACATTGAGTTTGCAACTCTTACGGTCTCAGGTACTCAACTTTGTTTAGTATATTAAAATATATGTTTCTGTTCCATAGTGTGAATGAGGAGAAGGAAACTGTTGCTACATTATATGAATTTTCTTTTCTTAATGATCAGAATTTCAGGAGGTTGTTCCTGAAGCAATTTGCTGTGTTTCCCTACTTAAGTTTTGCCCTACAAATTGCCATAGTCCTTCTAATCCTTTTCTCTTCAACCTATAATAAAGTCCTCTGAAGAATTTTTTGAGAATTTGTCACTCTTTCTCCTCCTCTCTTGTCTGTCCCTGTCCATCCCATTATGTACCTAACAGTAGTACTTGAGTCAAGAGAGACTTGAGCAATGGGTCCCCAGGAACACCTGGAAATCAGCAGGGAGACCTGCAGGGTTCTCCATGGGCAGGCAAAGCCTCATGGGTGTGTAGGAGCTGCAGAATGACTGGCTGCTCCCAGCAGGGACCCAGAGAGCTTCAGTCAGTGCCAAGTGAAGAGGAAGCAACAATGTTCTCCTCACTAGGAATGCTGACTGCATGTTGGATGAAAATGGCAGGAGCATCTCACACAGATTACTTGTTCACTAAGTTTTGATATATTATAACCAGCTGAAGAGTTCTTGATATTTAGGATTAGCAAGGATGACGGGCTTTTTTTTTTCTTTTAAACTACTTTTTATATGTTATTTTTTAGTATCGGTCATGGCATGTTTATGCAATTTTAAACGTCAGTCCTAAAGTTTTGTTTCCTGACAAAGTAGCAGCTCCAAGGTAAGGCAGCATCAGTAATCACTTCAGCATGAAAACCAAGCTGTGAGTCTTGAGCTAGGTAAGATGAATTGCTGTTATCACAGGGACTCACAATAAAAGACAGTTTAGGTTACAATGCAGGTCTTGACAAATACTAAGCAATAGCTGAAATAAAGGGGTATTTGGGAAGTGTAGAGAGAGGAAGAATGTTTTATTTAAAAAAAATATTGGGAGTAAACTTCAAGCTAAAACCAAGGTATCCAATTGGTAATAGTAAAGTCATGGCAGCAAACAAAATCCTGTCTATCTTCTAGCTGAGGTGCAATCTGTGGTTGCTTCCATGTTTGTTTTGAAGTACAGCTCAAGAAACTTTAGCTCGCAGAAGTGGCTTTTGTGAGGTGCAGAAAGGCAGTGATTCCAGGCTGTTCCATGCATGAAAGCAGTTTTCTGTACTACAGCCAGAGAGGTAAAGCAGGAGCTGTCTGAGTCCTGTGAACTGAAGTATTTTGAGGGTTTTTTATAATGTATGTAAGCACATGATCTCCTGTAAATACATCTGCTTTGGAATGAGTCAAGGGTTCAGCTTGAGCATAAAATAAGGAACGTTTGTGATTTGATTAGGAGGTATTTGTTGAGTGCTCAAAATCCAAAATTTGAAGGAAGTGTTTAAAGAAAGTGTTCAAGTGTGTGTAACTTAGATGCAGCTAAGCAGGCTCAACTGTTGAAGCTTGTCCCCCAGGCTGTAACCAAGGCTTCCAGACTGGCTCTTTGAAGGTGTTCTCCCTTGGAATTTTAGGTAGCTCCATATGCCTGTAAGTTTGCTCTCCTGTTTCAGAGGTTCTTGTGCATTGTGTGTTTCTATGTGAAACTTAAAGGTGTAGGCCCTTTTTGTCAATTAAATATCAGCACTCCTTTTCCTGCAGGGGATAAACCCTTTAAATCCCAAACTGCATCAACATAATCCCATGTTGCCATGTTGCATGTTCTGTCCTTTTGGGTTATATTCAGTGTGTGTATATGTGAAAATCCAAAGGTGTGAACTTTGTGGTGAAACTGGGCATTGTGAAAATACAGAACTGAAGTTAAAGGGGAAAAAAAGTGCTTCTGCATTTTTGGGTTTTGGTCATGCCAGTGTAGTAGATTTCAGACTGTGCATAAAACAAAAAGCTTTGGAGTATTTCCAAATAAGAACAGATCTGTGAGCCTTTTGGGCAGAGTACTTTATTTTGACTGAGACAATTATTAACTCATGTATGTTTCTGCAATTTGAATGAAAAATGAGGATTTTATTTTTTTACATTTTCTGTTGGAACACAATGACTCGAATGGGGAAAGCTGCTAAATTCTTTGCCTGGATTTGCATGGTCAGAATTTAAACCCCATTTCTAGGAAAGTTTGGTTGACAAATAGAACACAATAGAGAATGGTTGCAGATGTGTGTTGGGAGCAGAGCAGTAGAGCCCAGGGAAAATGTGCTTGTTGCAGAGAATAGGGATGTTGCATAATAGCAGTGTTGTGTAACACTGGGCAATATTTTTGCCTTGAGGTTGTTGGTTTGCTGTATTATGGACCTCCAGCACCTGTAGATAATTAAGGAGTCTCTCAAATTGTAAGAATGGTTTTGGTTTTAAGTTTAAACTTCCTGTGCTCATATCTGCATGCCTTGTAGAAAATCTTTTGAGATATGCATAGAAAAATGCAGAAAAATGCATGCTGCAATGCCTTTACATAATTCAAAAGTGGGAATAATATTTTTAAATACTCAGAGGTCAAGAACCTTACAGTTTTTTTTTACTGTTACAGGTCTGCTTTTGACTGAAAAGTTGGGTAACTTTGTACTTCATTATTGAATCTAGTTTTTTAACTGATTTTGTAATCCTGCTTAATACAACAATTCTCTCATTATCAGTGGGAAAGATACTATTATATTCTAATGAAACAGTTTAATCTGTCTCAAATCTGTTCTGAAATAAAAAGAATACAACCTACATGTAATAAGTACTCAAATACTTGAGTTTTTGGGGGTTTTTTTTGTCTCACAAAGATGTAGAATTCTCAGACGTTGGGTAATCTTATTTTGTGAATCTGATTAAATGCTCTTCCAATGCAGCAGGAAATTGAAACACAAAGCACTTTGAGGAATTGGTCAGATAAATCTGTTTTCACTACATCTGCAATTTGGCATAGTGGGTTTTTTTTCTTGATTTTCGTCAGTGTTTTGTGAGTGGATTTACCTTATGTGCAGTGAAGGAAATGTAAGATTAACATTTTCTTTAGAAAAACGATGGCATCTGAATGGAGCAGAAACCAAATGGCATCTGCTGAGAGATTAATTCATTGACAGACATGCAAATTAGTATTGCCAGATTTCAAGTGTATATTTGGAAAATGTGGTAGGAGCTTGCTGCTGCTAGTGTTAGTTTTACAGTGGCTTTGGTAATGTGGTTTTCTGATACTTTTGCAGGTTTTAAACGTACCTGCAGCTCTCTTGCTCCATTCCTATTGTTGAGTGAAGCAAGGGAGATGTGGAAACCCTGACTGAAAGCAAATCTTGTGCTCGGGTTCATTTTCTGTTTAAAAGAGAAATGATTTTTGGGTCTGTATAATTTACTTTAAAATATTTGGAAGATAGTTTATTTAAATGGTTTGCAGAAGTGAAGAATCCTTTCTTTTTCTGTGTCATCCCCTGCCTGGAAATGTTATGATTTCAAGAACTTGTCTGCCACTTTTCTCAATCTTTAACCAGGATGGCTGGCTCTGCTTCTGTGTAATAGAGAAATAATGTGTGCATACATACAGTTTCTTTTCTTTTTAATTTTCTAAAACATGATTGCTGAAGATGGCAAAAATTTGAACATTTATGTCTCGAATATATCTTTCCACATAATTCGTTTGCACTGGGAAGAGGTAGGATTCCCAGGAAAGGAAAGAGGCTCGATGAGGAGACCAAGAAAGAGCTTTACTCAGGAAGGGGAAGCCATGGAAGGATCCACTGCTGGTCTTCAGAGCAGAGATGCACATTCTCCCAAAGGACAAAAGAAAGGCAGATCTTTTGGAATGCAGATATTAAGTGTTGATACTCTGTAAAATATGAAAAGGAGTAACATTAAATTGTATTTGGTATGGTTATTTTTCAGACCAGGTGTGTTTATTCAGATGCACTTACAGATTTCTTAATACACAAAAAATGCAGAGAGATTTTTTTTCAGAGATGACTATTGACAGTAGGACTTTTAAATTTTTAAAAGGAAGTTAGTTACCTATACATGGTAGATGTAAAAGTGCTTTGCTAATCAAAGAAAGATGTACTGAACAAGAGACTTGGTGAGGTGCCTTTGCACTGTGGTGGTGTTAGTTCATTCTTAGGCCTCAGGAGGCTGAGATGGTCCTTCTGCAATCCTGTGTTTTTCATAGAGTGTCCCAAACCATGTTTGGAGCTCCTATGAGCTGTTGCAGTGCAAATAATTACTGTCATTTCTCACTGTTTCTGTTACCCTGTGCAAGTGCCTGGTTTAGAGTCTGTGTGTACTTTATAGCAGAACTAATACACATTTAAAGAGCTACTATATAGACACACTCAGGAAATGTTCAGCACTCGTTTTCCTTTGCTGCTTTAGCCATTTCAGGCAATGTCTCTTCAGCTTCAGCATGTTGTGTTTAGTGAGCAGTGCAGGGTTTGCAAAGTGACTGCTGCTTGCACTCTGCAGCACAATCTTCTTTGTTACCATTCAGAAACATACTTTTCTTCTGACATATTCAGTTTATAACTTCATGTATTCCACCCAGGTTTCTTTACCTTAAATTAAAAATACTTATAAATAGGCAAAGATGTTTGAGTTACCTCTTAACTGCATTTCATTAATGATGAGCTTTATTTTTTGCATAAACCATATGAAATATGTCAAGATATGTCAAGATTATACACAAATCTTTTTTTTTTTCCCTTGTAGTATTGAACTACCTATAAGTAGTGATGTATTTAATATAAGCCATGGCTCTTCTTCTCCAAGCTTCACTAGTTTGGTGGTTTTAGTTTGGTTTGAGTAGCCTAATTTGTTTTAATTTGATTTAGTGAAGTTACGTGTGAAATGCTTTGGTTGTATGATTGAAGTCACAATCTGTCAAATTTCAAAACTTAATGTAAGGTTCATTTTTATATAAAAAGAACAACCGTGTCCAAAGAAGATGATCCAAGTAATAATGCTACTACGTTAAATGCCAGTATTACCTTTGTAGCCTTATTTGGGTACATTAATTCAGTGGTAACCATTTTCTGTAGTTGACTAATACTGTATGTGACTCCTTGCTCATGTTAAAAAGCAAAGAATGCCCAAATCCATCTGCCTTTACTCCATGCTGCTCTGGGTGTGAGATTTTTGAGAGTTTTTTTCATTTTTAATTCTGTTCTCCAGTAATGTCCCTCTGATTGCTTGATGACATTAATAGATCTGGCATCCTTATGGCACTACTAGGAGGAATGAAGGGCTTGCTCTGTAGGCTCTATATCCCCAAATACATTTATGTCTCAAAATATGTGAGGTTTGAAAGGGGTGCTCATGGGGACAGGAAGTGGAAAACTGATAAGGATGCATGGAAAAATGGAATACAGAAATCAGCTTAGTTCACATTACAATAAGGGTATAACGAAGTAGAAGATAAAGCAATTGGTTGGTAATATTACTGTCCAGAAACACTAAAATGAGAGGTGACTTATGCCACATGTTGGAAACAAATGTTCCTGTTGCTTCTAATTGTGTGAATTAAGGAAAATATTATTTCTTTCATATAAACTGTTGATGGTCTCTAAAATAAAATGTTTGGTACTTTGTTTAAAGTAGGAAATTGGATGTTACTACACTAGATTGCACCACGTCCTCTAATATTTGTTGGCATGTTTCTGTTCACACTGCCAATACAAAAGGAGCTTTAGCTAATAGACATGCTCAATTCTGACATTGTAGTTGATAAAAAAGATCTTAAGGAGAGCCTGCTGAGGCTTTGGTTTGTCCCAGCAAAAGACCAAGTAGGATAGTGATAACCATTAAATGAGTATATTTTTCTGACTGGAATAGAGATCTTTGTTAAAAAATGCTCTGGTTTCATGTGGTAATTGTGTGCCAAAACCATTTCTTTCTAAAGCTGCTTTGTTTGGAAGCTTCACTTAGTGTGTACATGCACTAATGTATATGTATGTACACACATTTTTTTATTTATCTATTCACAGATTATATAATGGTCATACACACACATGATGTGATGAGGATATTATGTGGATAGAACATAATATTTGAAGCAATTATTAGAAGAAAATGGTCCTAAGCAGCTGGATAAACAATACTTTTCTCAGAGTTTGTAAGTGCAGGTAGAAGGCTTTTAGTGATAGGAGGCAGTGATCTCAAAAGTTGAAGAAACAGAATAGAAATGGTTCATTTTTCTGATCCTGTATCATTTCCCCTGCCATGTTGTTGTGGTGTCACTTACTGTCTTGTCAGAATCATGAGTGTGGAAGGATCTGGAGGTATGAAGAGATGTAATTAAGATGTTTATGGCTTTGGTTCTACTTTCTGCTGATACGGATTGCACCTTAAGTGAAGGTTGCTTATGCTAATTTAATCTAGACACTGGTTGGACTCACCCAAAACTATTGCAATCTAAATTGACCCATATCACACTTAATGCTGTATTTACCAGTGATGATAATGTGGAAAATTTCTTTGGCAGAATTTTTTTTTCCTTTGAACATGAAAATAAAGTACTAACTTGCTGCTTTGCAGTGTTCCCCTAAAAAGGGATTTTTGGGACATAATGTTTTCTTGTAAGTATAGCTGATAAAAAATTTTTTTGGAAGCTCCAGCATAGATCTTTGTCTGCATTCCTGGTCTCAGTTATTGACATTTAGTTTTGCATTGCCTATTAGATAGTATAGGTGCCTGGTTTTGAAAAAACCTTCTTCCCTCTGGTTTAGAGCACTGATTGGTATAAGGGAGTGTCAAACTTCAGACTTGAGAAAGAGTAGTAGTGGAAAGTTCATGTGGGTTTCTGGGGCTTCTTGTGGTATGTTGTTGGTTTTTGTGGGGTTTTTTGATTATTTTTGTTGGGTTTTTTCCTCTGACTATTGAATAACTATATTTAGGAGACTTAATGGACTTGTATGTTTAATGCCAGCTTGTTCTGCTCATTTGAAGAAGCCATTTCATCTTTTTCGATATAAACCCCCAAAAATAAAATTTTACCTTCGATATTTAACACTTGAAACCTTCTTTACAACAGTTTGATATCTCCTGCCAAGTTTTAAGATTCGAGATGGTGTCAGGGGGACTTGAAGTCGTTCTTGTGTGAGAAAGTTTGGATGCCTTGTTTCAGGCAACCTGAATGCTGTAGTAGCTGTGTGTGTCAGTGGTGGTCTGGAGTGGGACTGTTTGGAGACAATCACACACCTGGGGTCTGATTAGACCACCTGAAATGGGGCAACTTTTAGTCAAATGAGCCTTCCAGCCACCAGATGAAGGTTTGTTTTTGAAAGCTGTTCTCTGTTCCCCCCTTCATTCCAGTTACCAAGTTGGCCCAATAAGATGCTACACCTGCCAAAGGTGTTAAGTTTCCTTACCCCGTTTAAGGAAATGTGCTGGTTTAGTTTGAACTTGTTCATGGTGGCTGGAGAACAGTTGTGATGGCTTTGGTGTGAGAGCTGTCTGTGTAGCAAGGAGCTGGGTGCTGTGGGTAGCTTGTTTTATAGCTGGCTGTCACACTAAGGACAGTGTAAGTCCTGAGTTTGCAGAGCTGTGCGCTGCTCTGTGCCAACAAACTGCCTTAAAGGACATCCTGCTCCTAGTGGTTAGAAAGAACCTCTTCAAAAGAATCAAACTGTGCTGCTTTTAGACAGTCTCTTATATCTAACGTTTCTATCTTAGCTTTATTTTGCTGCTTAAAAAGGGAAATGGTTTTGAACTACTGAGATCAAAAAAAGCGAGATAAAATTTTAAAATTGGCAGTGAAATGACTTTTCAGCTTTTTCAAATTGAGGCTACAAGTATTTTGACTACTTAGGAAAGTATATTCATGATTTTACAAGCAGATTATGTAGTCTTTTTTTTTTTTAAATCTGCTATTTCCTTTTTTTTATTATATGCACTTTGCTTCTGTGTAAACTCTTAACCCTTTGTGTAAAGGAGAGTTTCTAGGTGTTTTTGAATTCCCTTGATGATTGTTTGAAGTGAAGTTTCTTTCCTTGAAGTGTTAGTTTCTTCTGGCTAAAATGTTTTCCAAACTGAGTTTAGGATGTGAGGGATAACATATTCAAAATGAAGTCTGAGCTTTCATTGATTCAGCATGTGTCAGTGCTTAGTCTGAAGTTAGTATATAGTTTAAAGACTCTGTATATTGTAGTTTTCAGCTCTGAAGGGGTTCCTATGATCTCACCATTTAAGGATTTCTTACACTGAAAAATGAGGTTTTATAGGCATTTCCATCTGTCAGAAAAATTCTGAATATTGAAATTTTCTCCCTGTCCCTTACATTTTCTTAACATTCTCAGTGAGTCTTAGTTATATTTACTAAATATAACTACTATTTACTAAATTTACTAAACCTTGTTAAAGGTTTCATTTAGTAAATAAACCTTGTTAAGTCTGTGTAATTAATTTATTTTGCAGTCACGGAATTGAAAATATACCTACAGGTAGCATGTGATCTGTGGTCCATTTACAAAAAGTTGTGTGAAAGGAGTGTAATTTTTTTTTTAGAAGAAAATAAAATCATAGAATAAGATGTTGAGTCAACATTTGAAAACTTTTCCTCTTTTAATGGCTAAATTAATTGATGATTAATGTGGTGTTTACTGTTTTCTGTACTGACTCTGAAATATCCTCTGTTGAAGTTTCTTGCGATTTCTTGTATTTCTTTGTACTGTTTTACTGAGGACATTGTTTTCTTGCACATTTTTAGTTTAGGGATGGTAATGCAAACTTAATAGTGACGTGTTTCAATTCAGGAACAGAAGTATTTACCTGCTTTGATGTTGGTGTTACGTGGCATGGGGGAAAAATAATAATTATTCAGAGGAATCTGCAAATGTTTTTTTACCTAGTGCCTTGGTTTGAACAGACAGGTGTCTGCTGAGGAAGGCAGGAGCCTCCCTTGAAATGGAAAATGTAAACCCCATCCCTCCGAATTATTGTATTTTTGAAATCGGGGGGCTCTCAGGCAAAGACATGGGAGTAGGAATAACAGTTGTTTACTAGGAAAATTAAAAAGACAAATGCAGCAGTACATACAAAAGAAAAAAAAAAAAACCACTGCCAGAGTCAGAGCAGGAGCTGACCCCTGTGGCTCAGGGTGTTGGTGGCAGGGCCATTCCATGGTGGCTGCTCCTCCTGCAGTGACAGATGTAGCTCTGCTGCAGCTCTGATCCTGTGCAAGGGGGAAGTTTTCCTCTGAAGGTCCAGGGCTGGTGTAGCTGGGCCTGGTCTTCCTCTGGGAATCCAGTGGAAAAGAAAAGCTGCTCCACTGGAAATCCAGTGGGAAAAGGCTGCCTGTGCTGTTCCAATCCTCAGATTCTATCCAGGCAGGAATGCTTGGCTCCTCCCCCTGGGTGGAGCATCTCCCAATGGGATGATGGAATTTTATCAGTCATGCAGTGATGCTCAATGGCCCATGAACAGAAGATAATTAATGGCTCATTAACAGAAGATAGGATTGTTTGTGGAAGAGATAAAGAAAACTGCCCAATGAACAGAAGATAATGCCCCACCTCTAACAGATGGGAGTAGAATACACACACCCCCATCTTCCAAGCCAGCAAACCTAGAAATGGTATTTCTGCAGCTGTTGCTCATCCTCGTACACTAAGTTAGGGGCCAGGGTGAGGAGGGGTTTGTGTGGTGCTTGTGTGCTAAGGCAGTGTTCTCTCTGCAGGCTGTGGGCAGGACGCAGCCATGGCCACGGAGATCGGCTCCCCGCCCCGCTTCTTCCACATGCCGCGCTTCCAGCACCAGGCGCCGCGGCAGCTCTTCTACAAACGGCCTGACTTCGCCCAGCAGCAGGCCATGCAGCAGCTCACCTTCGATGGGAAGCGCATGAGGAAAGCTGTCAACAGAAAGACCATCGACTACAATCCTTCTGTCATCAAATATTTGGAGGTCAGTAAAGGAATTTTCTGATTTTCTTTAGAAACTTGGTTTTTCTTCCAGATGTTTCGGATTGTGCTTTTCAGTTTCCACAGAGCAGTCTGGAATACTGGGAGACCTACTGCTGCATTTTCATCCAAAATTATAAATGCTTGTAAATTTGGTATATTGTGAATAAAAAGGGGAAGTTGAGTGTTGGCAATAGAACTGCATGTCTTGTATATTTTGTGTAAATACCAATTTTTGTATTTTGTCTTGAAATTCCAAGTTGGCTTGCAATTTAATATCTTGTGTAATGTTCTGAGTTTCCATAAAAAACTGATTATAAATAATGTAGTCGTTCTTATTGTTGTTTTGAAGTAGAAATTTCCCAGAATTAAAGATGAACCATCACCCCTTCCCCTCCAAAATCAGGGCATTAAAAATGTTTTCTGATCCTTTTACTGAATAGCTCTTCAGCGTGCATTGTGGCTTCTGAAAGTCATTTCTATGCAGTTAAGAAACAGAGAAAAACATTAAGTTTTATTGAAGCAATTATTCTGCAAAAATTCTTATTTAGTTCACCTGATGTGATGGCATTACTTAAGAAATACAGTTTTCTCATCTGAGGTTTACTCTACAAGTACTGGATGTTATCCTGGAAGAAATAGAATGAAATCTAAATACTGGCATTGTTGCAGCTGCAAGAGCAACATTGCAAAAATGTGATGAAATTCATTCCATCTGCTATGGCCAGTGCATGGTTATAACTTGTAGGTGCTAACAGTTAGAAGGTTTTCTTAATAACTAATCTGTTATCTTCTAAGATCTGTTCAAACATCAAAGATTTTAAACACATTCTTATGTTTTGGGAATGCCCCAAAAGAGGTTCTATTAGTAGTGGACTATTCTAAAAAACAATTGTAGAAGTCCAGGACCTTTTTACTGTGGCAGGAACAAGCACCCTCCAAATTCTCTTTATTAAAACAGTAACAACATACAAAAAAAAATCAGATCTCTATCTGCTGGCTTCAGTACTCCTGAGTTAATTTAATGTGGTTCTAGGAAAAAACTAACAAAGAAAATGTGTCATTTGCTCTTGGCTTAAGAAGTTGTAGCAAACTGTAGTGGTGCATGCTGGGAATCACCTAGAATTGTCACTTGTTTTCAGTATGTGCACAGATCCAAATTGGTAGGGTCTGTGGCACAAAGGCGACATAAGTAATTTCATTCTAAATTCATGAGAAGTGTTTTTGAAAAGGTTTTCTTTGACAACTCACAAAATTTAACTAATTGAAGGAATTGTTATTCCTTGGTCTTCTAAGTTTCAGCCATTTGCAAGCATTGTCCTTATGCTGGCACTGCAGAAGGTCCTTTTGTAGCCCATGCTGCTATGTTGATTTCATGGGGAGTTGATCAGCACAGCTGCTAATGCTGTAAATTCTTGTCCTGAATATAAAGCTTTGACACTAGGCAGCAGAGTACCACAATAATGTTCCTTGTTACATAGGACTGCTGCTTTCCTGGAGTTGCTTCAATCTGATGAAATGAAAACTTTAAACATTCCTGTCTCCTTTTCTTAGAGAGCATAAATTCCACGTGTTCCTTTTCCTGAGTCCAAAGTCTTAACAGAGATCATTCTAAAATCCTTGGAGCACCTCAGAATTTCCCAAACAAGATCTCGATGTGTTTCTTATTTTCTGTTACTTATCAAGGAAATACACTGTTATGAACTAGGAGTTGTTTTCTTCTTTCCAGAATAGAGTATGGCAGAGAGACCAACGAGATATGCGAGCAATCCAGCCCGATGCAGGATATTATAATGATGTAAGTAAAATTTTCCTATTTACTTATGAAGTTGTGCAAATAAAATTTGCCCAGAAAATAAGATTCTTCATGTCAGCTAAGGTTATTTTTGTATCTGCAAAAATCCTTAAAGCTATGAAGGGTA
This sequence comes from Dicaeum eximium, assembly GCA_013396995.1. Lineage (NCBI taxonomy): Eukaryota > Metazoa > Chordata > Aves > Passeriformes > Dicaeidae > Dicaeum > Dicaeum eximium. Next base: position 64,829 of record VWZP01002199.1, on the reverse strand, counting down.
TCTTCACTCTGTTATTTTGTTTTGTTGGGATCCATGTCCATGAGAGGACCTTAAAGTTGGACAGGCTTCTTATTTCTATGTGTAAGAGCTTTCATAATGCACTGAGGTTGCAGAGCTGCTCTTGAAGATGCTATTTTTCTGGCTGTTTGAGTTGTTAAATCATGTTAAATGCAGACTTTGAAACACTTCTACCAACTTACTTCTGGTAATTTCCCTGCAAATGACAACCTTGCTTTTCCAAAAATGGGTGGTTAAAATGTGTTCTTTTCTTGAAGTTTTTGATTTAATTGTCATCAGTAAATATTTTCTTTCTTCTCTTACAGTTGGTCCCTCCTATAGGAATGCTGAACAACCCTATGAACGCTGTGACAACAAAATTTGTTCGGACATCTACTAATAAAGTAAAATGCCCAGTGTTTGTTGTCAGGGTGAGTACAGTATTGACATTACTTTGTTGTGCTGTCTTAATTTAAATTAGACTGATTCTTAACTGAGCGAGATGGCAGTTAAAGCATACTTAAATAATAATAGCATGTGCAGTGTATGGACTACTTCTATGTCCAGTCTTTTTATGGAGAGCTTTAGGAAAATAAATGCTAAGGTCTGAGTACACAAGAGTTCTTACTCTCAGGGTTTGGGGTGCAATTCCTACCTTCTCTATTACATTTCAGAGAGCTGACATGTCTTGACTCAAAAAAAAGGAAATTTGGTCTCTGTGCTGTTTGAGTCTCATAGCAGCTTTTAACAACTTTTCCATGATGTCACAAATATTGTTTAGTATGGATATTGTGTGCTAGAAATGCATTAGTGCCAATAAGCTGTTTCTTCTTTACAACTAGAGTTTTTAAATTGTTTTTACAGTGGGCTTTGTCTGGTTGTTATAAAAGTCAAAAGTCCTCTGGCACAGTTCTACATTTTTTGCCTTCTCACATCCTCTACAAAGTAATTAAGTAGCTTCCATTTCCACAGAGTCCCTGAAGAAGTTCCATGATTTATTTGGAGAATTGTAAAGATATATTTGAATGTTATATTTGCACAGTTTAGTTAAATGTTTCTTTTGCAGTGGACTCCTGAGGGGAGACGCTTGGTCACTGGTGCATCTAGTGGGGAGTTCACTTTGTGGAATGGACTGACTTTCAATTTTGAAACAATATTGCAGGTAAAGTAATCTGTCAAGATTTCTTTGTATTTCCTTGAAGTCTTGGAGCATGTTTTAAGAACACATCTTCACCCTGTTCATCATGGGTCTGTGGTCTGAGTGGTGATGGGAGCATTAGAGGTCTTCTATTCTGTTGTGATCCTATGTCAGGCCATGGCTACAGGCAGTTCACTTAATGCTTCTCATTCCACCTCCATCTTTTATATTAACTGTTCTCGAGAATGTACTATGAGTATTTGTAATAGTAATAAAGAAACACTTCGGAAACAAAGTGCAAATACTCTTCGTATTTAGAAGACCGTTGTGTGTAGAGTAAGGGATTGTTTCTCCCCAGCATCTTAAATGTAATTAGCCCATCATTTGTTCTCGTTCCCTCATGGCAGCTGTTAAGTCGGAACTTTAGTAACTTCAGTGTTTGTGTGGATCAAACAGCATTGGAATGTGTTTGCTAGAAGTTCTGTTTCTGAATTTGCAGGCTCACGACAGCCCTGTAAGGGCTATGACTTGGTCACACAATGATATGTGGATGCTGACAGCAGACCACGGGGGATATGTGAAATACTGGCAGTCCAACATGAACAACGTCAAGATGTTCCAGGCACATAAGGAGGCGATTAGAGAGGCCAGGTTTATACACAATATACCATTTTCTGTAGTACCTATTGCCATGATTAGACTGTTCTCTAAGTGTATTCTGGGTGCAGAAATGCATGGGTTCTGTCAAATTCTGGGAAACTTCCTGCACCACATAAACACAATATTTCCTCTTGTTTCCACATTCTCACCGTTTTGCTGGCACCTTTCTGAATTAGTATTGTCCCAGTATCCGCCTCTGCAATATGTTAGAGATGTATTTGTCTGCCGCATTTTGCACTGGTATTCTTTTCATTTTTATATGGTGACAATGTGTATCAGTTATTCCTTTTTATACGCACTGTGTAAGACAACAATTTCATTCCAAATAAAGAATTCAGTCTTTAATAATCTAACTGAATAAAATATAAAGCCTTCAGAAATAAAACACCTGCATAGTTCTCACAAAATAATAAAACACTAAATAAAGTGAAGAACTGCTTGGCTTGGTGAAGCCAGGACTTCCAGTAATACTAAATACCCACGCAGACTGCCACATACAGAAGTTCTAATGTTAATACTGAATGGGTTCTTCAAGCTTGAAACTGTAAGAAAGCCATTGAAAAGAAGATTGTAGGATATTCTCTTGGTTCAGTGTTGATGCCTCAGTTGTGCAAATGTCTACATAAAAAGCAGATCTAAAGTGATACTTATCAGTAAGATGTAAATGAAGGGTGTTTCTAGAGCAAACCTGCATATAGTTTTTAGTAAATGTTTTTAAAGTAAGCCTGAAGAGAAGCTGCAGATCCCAAATGGTGCTAAAACAGTGTTTCTTTGGGTTCAGGTGCTGGCCTTTGGTGTGATAAAGGTTCACTGCCACAAACTCGCTTTCCACTAAAGTCACCATTTTTCTTGGCAGGGTGCAGCATTTTCTGCCAGAGTTTGGTTATGAGAAATGCTTACTTTGGATTCAGTTACTGTCTGACTATCATGGCCATGCACTGAATTTCTCTGCTGCTTTAGGCCCTTTCTTGATCATAAAGATCTAGGATTTCACAAGGGCTCCCTCATGGTCTTTCACTGCACCAGAAAGAAAGTTGAGTGCCTGTCAGTTGTTGGAGATATTCTGGCCCTGTTCACATGGTTAAATAACTCCTTGCTTTTCCAGTGACTTTCATCAATCAATATTACCTGCTGAATCTGGAAGCTGCTTATGTGTCTGTAGGATTCTTTTCATGTTGTTGGTGGGATATAATAAGAGGGAGTGTTTCCAAATTGCTCTTACAAGTGGTATGTTTGTTTTATATAGGTTTTTTTTTCCCAACAGTTAAACCAAGTAGCATTTTCCTGTAACCAGCTTTCCCTTATTTTTTGCTTCTCTGCTGCAAAGCACCTGTGGCTGAAGAGTTTTTTCCTAAGAACTGTTCTCCTGTGCTTCTATGCAGTGTCACTTTCCTGTGGTGTTACCAAACATAAAAATCTAGGGTGACAGTTACCAAACCATGTTGATGTTGCTTCTCATCCTGCAGAGAAGGCACTACTGTGTGCAGTCACAGATAGGAAGGTGCTAAGAATAAATGACAGACTTTTTCCTCATTTGACAGGGGACTGCAATGCAATAGTAATCCTATGCTGAATTCATGTCTTGTGTGAAATGCCGTTTGGCAGGCACTGTATTCACATAGAAGTGCCTATGTTCAAATGCCTCCTTCAGTGTATAACACATTACAGTATAATTTTGCCCTGTCTGAGAAGCATAGATAATCTGTTAAATGCTGACTTCTTTCCCCTGCTGTGTGTCTTCATGTAACAGTTTCTCACCCACGGATAATAAATTTGCTACATGCTCTGACGACGGCACTGTTAGAATCTGGGACTTTCTACGTTGCCATGAGGAGAGAATTCTTCGAGGTATGTGTACCAAAAGTACTGATTGGGGTATTTCAAGAGGGGGAAAACATTTTTTTTTTTTACTAGGTGTTCACAATACAGAAGTATCAGCTTGTCTACAATTTTTGTCTTAGTGCTCCAAACAAGTTTTTTGTTTGGCTTCTGCTGTAGGTGCCTTATATTCAGTGAGGCTGCAGTTCACAATGGCATTACACTGTTTACTCTCCACTTGAGCTCTAAACAATGGAGGTGGATAGAAGGACATTTCACTGCTTCTGATTAGGTAGAAACAGCTGTTTCTGGATCAGGAATACATTTATCTTTCTCCAAAGCTTAATCTTTGTGACCGCTGTTATTTCAGAACGTGCATCTTCATGCAGAGGATTCCATTCTTTTCACAGGCGTACCTTTCATTCTGATTTCTTCAGAGCCAAGGTGGTTATTTCTCATTCCTTAAGAGAGTATTTAGGTAGAGAAAACAGGTAAATTTTGATCCCATCATTTATAGCACAGGTAAATAATCCTAGCTATGGTTAAAGTTTCTGTCCAGCATCCATGTACACTAAATTCTGGTACCTTTCCACTGGCCTTCTTGAGTCTTTCTCCTTCTCTTGCTGCAATCCTAATGAGCAGTAACAGTAGTTTCTGACAGTTATTCCTTCTTTGCTGAGATGTCCAAGATACGCAGTTTAGTAAGAGAATATATTAAAAGGCTGCTGTGAGACTGAGAGCTGTAAATTTGCAGATAGTCTGCAGAGAAGTTAAGGAATAAAAACACGGGCATTCAGTTTTAGGTGTGAGCTTGTTCAGTGCTTTCCTAAATTAAGGAATTTTTTTTTTATCATGCCTCTGACTTGGACCTGCATTCCATGCTTTATGCAGTAGAGCTCCCCCTGTTTCTTTTGACTCTTAAGGTCCTCTCTTGTTTTACGAGCATGTTACTTTTGAACACCACTACTTTGCAAAGACATTGAGCTTCAGCGTTATTGCAGTGATGATATTTTAACACCATGTGTCCATAGACGTTATAGTAGGTGTGTTCTTTGCAGGACCTGGCAAACAAATTTCTAGGTTATATAATTTACACCTGTTACTCTGGAAGGCCTCAAACAGATTTGAGACTGTTTTGCTTGATGCTTTACAAAGAAATCATTCTGCCCTAGACATATTCTGTACCCTCCCCCAGGTATGTACTAGCCATGTGGAGGAAATAGGGATTGCCTCCATGCAGATTTGTCAAGGTTATAAATATCTCTGCACTGGTACATTCTTTCAGTGTTCTGTGTAAAGTAGGAGAAAGCATTTAATTTAGGCTACAGAGAACAGAACTTGCACTACATTTCCTTCTGTTACCTTGTGTGTGTTAACATTTGATTGTAAGTAGACCTCAGATAGAATTATCCTATAGTTTCTTCGTTTATACATATCAGTATTCAATGTTTAGTTTGCACACAATTCTACAAAAATACATTTGCTTCTACTTATATTATCTAACCACAATACACTTCACCTTTCGTGTAAGTTGGGAGTGGTTTGAAAACTTCAACATCTTTGCATAAAATTGAACGGGACAGATTATTCCTTGTTTCTACTGTCAGATAAGCAAAAAAACCCAAACCTCAACCTAAATCCAAAGAACAACAGCAAAAATATCCCCCACACCAAAGAAAAATAATACCCAAACCCCTGATTGTTGGGAGGATCTCTGTGAATATACAGGTTTGACTTGGCTTTGGTCTCTAGGACTGGTTTTAAATATAGTCAGAAGAGTTACTTGAAAGAGCTAATGGGTAACATAATTTTCTTGGTAGAAAATACAAGCTTTCACTCTTTTATTTGGAGGTTAGTGCTTATGGCTTTAGGATACTGGTCTTCAGCTTTTGGCTTCTCCATGTGCATTCTACTTCTACATAGTAAAAGTATGACCTGTAATACTTTGCTGAGTACAGCCTTCCTATTGTGTCAATACTCATGCCATTGCCATCCAGTTAGTGATCTGTAAATGAAAATTTTGGTGCCACTATGTCAAAAGGGTTTAATGTACATTGCTTAGATCAAATACAATGCTGGGAAATTATTTCTTACTTTCACACATGATACAGCTATTCTGGATAATATTGGTGCTGTGAGGTTGAAGGAATTCTACAGTGTCCTTTAGGCCCAGAGTTTCACTTCACATGTTAAGGTGTTCTTCAAGTTGTCACACGGAATTATAAAAATCAAATGTAACTATCAGTTTATAGTCATATGTGTTAATTAAAAAGATCAGCACTCAAGGGATAATATCTCAATATGTTGTTGTTCTTACTGATTTTTCAACAACAAATTAAGGAACATAGTTTAAAAAACATTCTAATGAGGATTCTAATAGTAAGGAATGCTTTTAAAGCAATTCTGTAGAGAGCATTAAAGTTACTGGGATAAGCTTTGCTGATATAAAAAAGACAGAATTCCATAGACTTAATGCAGGTGCTTTTGCTTGCACTGAAGCAAACTAATATTTATTCCTGTTGTTTATTGAAATGGTTCCCTTAAAAGTGGCCTGAAGCAATAGTTCTAGACTTACCTTCTGAAGAGTATTGGAAAAACAATGGAAGTGGTAAATTACATAAGAGGAATTCTTAAAGTTTTCCTGCAGTTCTTTCAGCTGCCTGGAATAGGCTATGCATTTTTCCAGTAGTTTAACCTATGAACACATGGGCTGCATGAGATACACTTATTAAGTATTACACTGTATTCCTTTAATTCCTCAAAGTGAAAATAAACAGGACACCTTCCAGGGTTCTTCATAGGTTGTGCCAGAGGTTCTGAGTCTCATTTCTTCAGTCTCCAAGTCCCTTTTTGCTGGCCAATTTTTCACTGCTTCACGTTGCTTTGGCTGTTGTTTCTACCACCAGAGCTTTCCAGAGCACAGGAAGGGGAGTTGGGCCTTTTGTTAGCAGTACATGGAGATCTATCAGGCTCCTTTTTAATACCCTGAAGAAATAAATAGGATTAAATTCTTGGGTTTTTTGGGGAACCATCTTTAAATAATTCAAGTGAATTATCTTGGAAGAACTTGTAGGTGGAGGAAATGGCATTGAGTGTAATTGCTTCCCCACAGCCCAGGTACTGCCTGGCTTTTCTCTTGAAGTAGAGCTGCTGTGGTCCTGATTTTGCACCAGTTGCTTTTGCCTGTGTGAATTTCCGTAATTTCACCATCTTGATGATGGTAACAAGTGCAGTTTATTGCACTTACTAGAGTACTTAGGTTGGAGCTTTACTGATGTTAAAAAAAATGTTCGTTTTAAAATTAAGACATGGAAAACAGGCTATAGTATAGCAATATTTTTATTTTCCTGACAATAACCTGTTCCTCTGAAAGGCATTTTCAATAAAACAGTCTCAGATCTTTTGTCTAAACTGTTGCAATGAAGTTAATGCTGGGAACACTTCTGTAAGAACATACACATGGATGGCTTTTAATAATGGTAAAAACATCTAGTGAAAAAGTTTATGCAGTACAACATTCATGTCCCTTTATTTATATGAGAAATTAATGCTATTGTTGATTTTTACTGGTGGCAGTGACATTGTGGGTAGTGCATCTGTGCTGATGTATCTCTGGGAATATTTTGGGTGGGTCATTAATAAACACGATTCGTTAATTATTCCCAGCATGACATCACAGGCTAGGAGGCTACAAATAGATTTTGGATTTCTCAGTTCCCATGTCCTTCCTTCTCCTTCCTTTCACATTCACCCAGAATCCAGTAGAAGTGAGTGCTTGGGAGGACTGTAATGTTTTCATTCTGAAGTGTAGATGAGCTCTGTGTTCCCAGGATTTCAAAGGTTACCTGCCTTAAATAGGTCTTTTGGGGAGGATGGTACAACCCATGATTTTTAAATACTTTGTAGATACATTCTTCTATTTTCTGTCTCTAAAATAAGGTGATACATTAAATGATCTTTCAGCCAGTGTGGTAGATTTGACAAAAGGTTTGTCTTAGCCTAAGTCAAACACTTAAAGGCAGTCAGGATTTCCTTGCATTCTGCCTGGATTTGAAATGCGTGGTTCATAACATCTATTTCTTAACACTATCACCTACAAAATAACCCCTGTGTTTGTGCCTGCAGAAGTCACAGCAATCATGGTAAACAGACTTTTCATCTGCTCACAGGTTGTGAAAAAGTGTTTCCACCTCTATTCATACTGAAATAACTGAGGGATTTATTCCTTCCGTCTCTTCCATTTCTCAATCTTTATTAACAAATAATGTACCATGAAGCCCCTTAAGCACTTTGAATGCATTGTGTGTATTGTATTCTCTGCACTCCCTGCCTGAAAGGGAAGGATCTCTTCAGAGGTTTTTTCCTCAGTCAAATAGCAAATCCTGTACTTAATTTAAACATGAGTTCCATAGGTAAAAGGAACCTGAGGAGTAGAACTACATCTTCAGCTTGGTCCCTCACTTTTAAACATGCATTATTATCCAGCTTTTAGCCTTGAAGCAGGTAACTTTTGAAATGGTTTCCTTTTCTTGGAGTATAATTGAACTCTACACTGGATAATTTAAAAGAAAGAAATCCTACCACATCTGCTTCCAACTTTATTGCCTTATATGAGGTTTTTATTTTTTTCCCCTTGTTTCAGCAGAGAGAAAACTTAGCAAATTGCAGAAATGCATGTATGTAAATACCGTGTTTCTTATAAGGAGACCTGTTTTTTAAACCTTCAGGGGTTTTTTGTGGGCTTTGCTTATTTAGACTGTTGGGATTTCGGGTATATTTGAAACATCTTCTAGTCTACTGGTGCATCCCTGCATGAATATTAGCAAGCTTTTACTCAGAACAGAAGCTCAGGATGAAATGAGACCTGGCTGATAGTGGCACCAACCATATTGATCTAGAGAAGGCAAGTCCTTGAATTTTTGAACTTCAAAAGATGATCTGTTTTGCAATGCTGGTATTAGGCCAGCTTAGTCCCCTCTTTGTTAGTTAGTTTTTGGTTTTTGTTTTTGTTGTGGGTTTTTTTGTTTTGTTTTGTTTTTTGTTTTTTTTTTTTGGCAGCCGGTGTTGCATGTCTTCGTCAATCTTTGTTGCCAAAGCTGAGCTGGGGCTGGGAGAGAGAGGTGTTGGAGCTAAATCAGTTGAGGAGCAGCAAATGGCTGTGCTTTTCATGTGCATTAGACACAAGAAATGTTAAGGAATTTATGTTAAATTCCTGTGAGAGGGTTTTTTCCTACCCAAATGGGATCACTTGCAGGAGCCCTGTTGCTCTGCTGCTCATGTTATGCCAGTTACCCTGCTGCTGTTCCTTTGATTTTTTGTGCATGGTGAGCTCTTCATAGTCTCATGCACTTTTCTCCTCTCATTAGGAAATGTCTCTGCCTTTGTGAGATTAAAAGTTACAAATACTGTATACAATTTCCTGCTTCATAAATGGAAGGTATCACACAACATATATTTCCCTAGCATCTTTCTCTGCACTTTGTTCAGAGTTATGTAGCACCAGGGACTTGGAGTATACACCCTCTCCTGAGCTTGTAGCTAATCTCAGTTACTGCTGCTTTTTAGGATGGTGGCTGTAACCTACAGTAGATGGGAAGAATCCCATTTCTTGCTTGAGGCTACTAAAAAGTGTTCAGGTGTCATCTGGTAACTCAGCATTATTCCTGATAATGACTTTCAAGACTAAAATGCATTGGTTTTCTCTGCATAGGAAACTTTATTATAGGTAGGCTTTATTGAAATATCCACTTGTATATGTGTTAGAAGTAAAAATCCATCTGAGAGTTGAGAAGCTGTCCTGCTGTAGTGACTTACATTGGCTTTCTATTTGTAAAGGATTCTGGATTGAACAAAAATTTGGGGTTGAATCACTATGTTGAGGTGCTTGGTTTCTGTGATTAAAAAATGGTGATAAGGTGATAGCTTCAGGCTTTTGCTTGCTTCCTAAAACAATTCCAGAAGAATTAGAGGATGTTGAATACTGTTCTTGGAGCTGGTTGCACCTGATATGCCTAAAACCTGTAGTTCATTTTGTGAGCAGTGTACAGCATACTGAGTCTCAGAGTTCTGATTCTTACCTAGAACCAGTGTTTTGAAAATCCTGAAAAATTAATAGGAAGTAGATAGAATTCTCAAGGAACGGGTAAAAGAGATCACGTGACGTGAACCACAGCACTATGCTATAAAAAAGTTATACTCCACACTTCTGGCAAGGCTTTTCATGAGGCAAGAATGAGGAGACACTGTGCAAGAAAGAGATTATTTCAGATGCAAATTTGAAATATTTTCATCCCTTAAATGGTCCTGAAGCTGAAAGTTATACAATCACTCACATTGAGCCCAAGGACGAATTTGACACTAATATTTGTAACCCATCTATTCTGTTAAGCTTGGAGGAATAATGAGAAGCCTCAGTGTTTCCCAGGACAGCCAGCTCTCAGTGCTGCTGAAATACAGCATGTTTCTGTAAGAATTTCTCTGGATTGTTAGGATTTTTTGCCTCTGCTTCTTTTTGTGTGTCTGATGATTGCAAGGGGTAGATTAAATACTGAACTACGTGAAACCATTTTTTACACGTTGTTAGTTATAAATACTTGAGGGATGAGAACTTCATTTCCATCAGCTGTGACTTCACATGGAATTAAAAATAATTGTGCACAATACTGTGTGTAGGGGTCAGGATCCAGCTGCAGTGAGAGCCTCTGGTGCACCTGTGAGCTTTCTCCTTCAGACCTACTCATGATTGTGGAGGAAGAAAAACACTGTCTAAGCAGATTACATTGATAGTAATGATAAAATCCTAAATGACAGAGGCATTTGAATGCTGATGCTAAGGTGTTACAAATCTTCCTTTCTCAGCACAAGTGTGGTTGTTGAAAAGGAGGCAGGCTGGGTGCCACTGAGGATGGTGGCCTCTGTGTATCTACTCACCAGTATTTGTCATGGCAGAAGTTCTCAACAAAAAGAAATCTGCAACTAGCCTTAAGCCAGTTATGTTAGTAACTCATCTCTGATAAAGCCTTACATGCATGAATGCTGAGAATTGGACATTTCGTTAATTAGATTTTTAATGGACTCTTTTTTCCTGACATACCATTTCCTCAGAGAGCACAGATAAAATGAAGCTCTTTTAGAATAAGTGGTGGAAGTCTTCAGAAAACACAAAAACACACCCCCTTGCTGAAAATAATCCATGTCAGTCCTTAGAAACTTTCCTTGCAGGCTTCTTGATGCCTCTTGTATGAGTTAAACAAAACTCTTTATTTATTTAACTTTTATCTTTTCATATCCTCCAGTTACTGTACTAAAAGCTTTTGTGCATCTAGGTAAGCATAAACTTTGCAAAGCATTTAAAACTTTCTTTGCATCATTTCTATTCTACATACTTAATTTATTTCCTGTTATTTTTACATTTAGCTCTGAGTGCTATTCTAGGTTTAGTAGTGAGACACTTGGCATCAAGTTTTATCATGTGAATGGTATCATAATCTCATATTTGAGATTACATGTTCCTAGGGACAGCCAGACCCTGGAAGATGGGGAGAGAGCTTGCAAATGTTAGCCCTAAAATTTGGTGGCATTTGTTTTCATGTCTTTTATAACTGCCTGGCATTAACTTTCTCATGAGAAAGCTGATCCCACTTGTGATATGTTGCATTTTTAGGAAGACATAGTCAAAATTTAAACTGGGAATTTGCTAAAAAGGGATTGTATAGCAGACCAGGAGAAAAGGGATAAATAACAATCCTGAATAAATCTCTGTGAAAGGTGGCTGGAAATAAGAAGCATAGGAAATGTGAGTAAAGTGTGGAGGCTGTGTCAGTATGAAAAAACTGACAACAGCTTGTGTAAGGATTGACAAAAGCTGGTGACTTTGAGCATGGAGATGAGAATGAGGTGTGGTGGAACTTGACAAGTCACACTCTGGGCATTTTGTGAATAATTTGGAGCAACCTCAGTCACTGGAGGGGCAGGAGTTTTATGGCTGAGTGACACAAGTGGGCAGTGCAGAATGTGCCAAGAGTGTATATATGCCAATCTATGTGGTAATAGTACCTCTAATATCTTTTATATTTTGTGTTCTGTGTCGTGGCTTGTAGAGACTCAAATTGATGAGTTGGAGTAGAGTTAGGAACATGCTCTGTATTTGTTCTGAAGATGAACATGGAGTGAATTATAGAATATGCTGAGTTGGAAGAGGCCCTCAAGAATCATGGAGTCCAACTCTTCAGTCCTGGTCATCCCCAGGATTCACACCATTTGCCCAAGAGCATTGTCCAAACCTTCTTGAGCTCTGTCAGGCTTGGTGCTGTGACCACTTCCTGGGGAGTCTGTTCCAGTGCTCAGCCATGCCCTGGGTGAAAACTTTCCTGGGATCCAACATAAACCTCTCCTGACTCAGCTCTGGGTCCTGTCACTGGTCACAAGAGTGAAGAGATCAGGGTCTGCTCCTCCACTTGCCCTCACAAGGAAGGTGTAGGCTGCAGTGAGGTCTCCTCAGTCTCTTCCAGGCTGAACAGATCAAATGACCTCAGCTGCTCCCCACATGCTTTCCTCTCCAGGCCTTTCACAATCCTCATATCCTCCTTTAAACTCTGTTTAAAACTTAATGTCTTTTTTATTTTGTGCCCCCAGCACTCGAGGTGAGGCTGCCCCAGGAGAGAGCGGAGCGGACAATCCCTGCCATGGCTGGCCAGAACACCACTGACCCACATTCAGCTTGCCACCCATCAGGACCCCCAGTCCCTCCCCACAGCTGCTCTCCAGCCTCTCATTCATTCCCCAGTCCATACACAGCCAGGGTTGCCCTGTCCCAGGTGCAGAATCCAGCACTTGCCCTTTTTAAGCTCATGTGGTTGGTGCCTGCCCAGCTTGGTGCTGTTTTAGTGAGGGAGGGATGCCATCATTCTGACTGCACCCAGCAAAAGCTATCTCTACCACCTGATTAAAATTCATTCTCTTGTTTAGTAGTCCCTGTGAAGCAATGTGGACTTTTTTTTTCTTCTTTTAAATTTTGTCAGTTTACAGCTCTAAAACTGTGAAGTATCTAAAGTGGCTCCTCAGATCTAAGGCTCTTCAGCTGGAAGCATGACCAAGGTACATGTGTATGCTTCTGCAGAAAGTAGTTGAGCAGATTAAGCACGCAAGCATGTACTCAAGACTTCTTCTCAAAGTTCAGTGCCAGAACTTTCCAGGGGACCAATCCTTATCTCATAGTGAAAATACAACTTGTCACTTAGTTTTGCTGCTCACAGATAAGGCTTTTTGTTAAAAACAAAACGCTTCTTGAGGAAGACATTTTGATTTTTGCTGTTGAAAGTATAAATGTGTCTTATTAGGTAAACTGCAGGTAAAGTAACTGTTGTGAAATTTTTCTATATTAATATACTTACTTATAAAGAGAAGGTTTTTATGGGGGGCTGGTATTTTTTTTTATTTTTATTCAAAAGTATTAGGGCTGTTAAGTGTCAGCTTCAAAGAAGCACACCTGTAAGTATGACAAGTGTAACTATACAGGAAAAATCTAAAACTTCTCGCAATATCTTATAAAAAGTTTCACAGACGGGATTTGACAATTCTTCTATCCCAGACAGTTTAGATTACTACTTGTAATTATTAACTCAGTGGAAGCATCTGATATTTCTAGTTCTGCAAAACATCATTTTGATACATTACACAAGCTGTCCAGTTCAATGCATCAGCTAGTTTTATATACAATATCTTCTTAGTGTTTGTCATATTGTGTATGCATTGATTTTGCCCCACTGGATTTATGTAGTGGGAGCTATTCCAGATGTGACTACAGTCACATACAGAAGTAGTTGTATCGTTGCCATTTAATTTGCTGGTGTAGACAAGAACTGCAAGTATTTTACTTAAATTGTCTTTGAAGACAGAAGGTGATCTTCATCTGGTTTTTACCATTTATACAAATTTTGTTTGAAACTATTTACTCACCAAAATTAGTTTTTAAAGGGAACTCACCAGATATAAATATGAGCCTGACCTGAAAAACTGAAAATTAACTATAACAGGACTGGAACAGGTGCTTCTTCCAAGTCACCAAGATCTTGGAGGGTAAACTTCAAATTTTCATTGAAAAAGCTGAGGAATGTGTTACCTTAGCTGCTTAATACTGGGAAGAAAAATACCTTTTAGTAAAAAACAAACCCAGCTTTCTGTGTGCGCTGGCAGATGTGTATTTTCTGCCATATGTACAATAGGTCATCTTCTCTGCCTGTTTATTTAGAATGATGGAGAGTATGAAAATATTGTAGAAACGATATTAAAATCTTATTTTAAACTTCACCACTTCAAAAAAATCCTCTGAAGAGAGTAATAATAACCTTATAAATTAGTATCTGTATTACTGCTGTAATAACTGTAACTATTCTGGTTCTCAAAGGGAAAAATGAATTGATGAAAAAAATGGAGCTCAGAGTCTTGTCTATTATTAGCAGCATATTATTATATGCTGGGAAAATCAAGTCTAAATAATTATACAATACTTTTACACTTGAACTTCTCTTTGTATCTGACTTCCTTCTCTCCAGGATAGCCTTAGTCAGCTTTATTTTTTTCTCTGTGTTAAGATTGAAGGAAGGAGTAGCTCTGATACACATTTACAATCCTCAGAATTTGGATAGAAAGTCCTTAACATTCTTTCTTGCTTAACACAAAGCCTAGTGCTCCTTGAGATCTGTTTCTTATCAGAGGTTGAGGTTCTTTCTGGCTTTATAAATAACCACTGCCCTTAAAGATTAAAAAAAATCTGAGTGTCATCTTTGGATTCAGTGAAGAGCTGATACTCCACCCCACCCTCCAACCTTCTGTGGGAGGCACTTGTCCTGAGATGGCTGATAGAGTAAAACCTTCTCCTTTGAAAAGGAAATTTTCACCATTTTTTAATATTTGGAGATATGTAACACAAACTGATGTAGAGATGGTATTCATATGTAATTTCCCACTTAAGTACAAGTTCAATGGGAATCCTCAGAAGTTCAAATGGATTCAGACTCATTGATGTTCCAGATGTTGCCATTATAAAAATAGATATTACAGTAAAGTTAAAAGTTCTGAAAAAGAAAATAGTTTCTCTCCTTTTCTCATCCAGTGGAAAACACATTTAAAAGGCCTTTTTCACTGCAGAGATGATCTCATGTTCAGGGTGTCTTTTTTTCACCTGTTTTCTTACTAGGGCAATAGAAGAGTGTGAGAGCTTTGCTTAATTCTAGAGCTTGTGTAGTCTCTGTCCTTGGAGGTTTTCAGACTGGACCTGGATAAATCCCTGAATAACCTGGTCTGACTTCATAGCTTTGAGCAGCAGATTGAGCAGAGAACAAGAGACTTTTGAGATTTCTTTCAGCCTGACTTAACCAGTGGTCTTGGGGTACTGAACTATACTGAATTCCCCTGTTTTACTAAAGCCAGCAAAAATCCTACTGGTGTAGGATTCAGCTGTCCATCAGCATATATGACATAAGGAACCGATCTTGAAAGGACAATCAAAAATTCTTTTTTTTTTTTTTCCGGTTGCTTGATTTTTTTTTTCGTTTTGTTTTATGTTGGGTTTTTTGTTTTGTTTTGGGGTTTTTTGTTTTGTTTTGGGGTTTTTTGTTTGGTTTTGTTTGGGTTTTTTGTTTATTTTTCTAGCAACTTTGAACATGCTTGAGGAAATGCACGTTATTTGGATTGGAAAGGTTTCATGTTTAGTGGGTCTGTTTTAGAGATGATAAATGTTTCATCATTCCCTAGTAACTAATAGCATATAAGACATAATCATCATTGAAGTTTCAGAACTTCCTGTGTCCTACAAGCATTAAAACTTTTTTGTAAATAAGATGGAAGGTGTGATCATGTGCTGTCAGCATCCTTGAAGCTTCTGCTGATGTAGTGAGTGAGGTAAACCAATACCTACAGATATATATATACACACACTATATATATGTAATTGTTATATTTGCATATATAATTTTTATATAAACATCTATAATGGTCCCAGTGGCACATTATGTCACCTTAAAACTAGTTTGCTGCTTTCTTTTATGTTTCAAAATGATGCAGTCTTGAAAAAGACTCTGCAGGTTGTGTTGTAAAGCTCTAAAGCCCATGCACAATTAAATTGAAAGTGTCTGCTTTAAAAGAAAAAATAAGAAAAAAGTTCTTTAGGTAGATACTTTACTCCTTGGACTAGGGCAGCCTTGGTTTGTCTGTGTGCATTAGTGTTCCTGAAGCTGTATTTCTCTAGACCACATTCCCAGCTTCTCCACAGACTCCTTGAGCAGACCTGCTGTGTTTACAAAAATAAGCCATCAGATCCAGGTGAAATGGGTGTCAGACAATCTTTTTTCTTCTTTTTCTTTCAAGTAAGAGCTGATCTTTAGAGTATATTTCACTGTTCATTCCCACACCTGTTCCAGGTCTTGACTGTAATGTCTAAACCAAAATTAACTTAATTTCTGAGTTTAAGCATTTTAATAGAAGACTGCACATTACTAAATATTATTTTGAGACTGCAGTTTTCTTAAAATTAAAAAAATAAAATTTAGAAATTGTTTTGTCTTAAAACATGAAAAGTGAAGGCCAGACTTGTCTTGGTGTTTTTACTAAACTGAGTTTACAAAGGACTAACAACACATTTAAAAACTTGTAGACAAAATTCTCCCATTTGAGTTGTAATTAATCAAGAACAATGTACAGTTGCACGTGGAAAATACAATCTGGACAGCTAGAAAGCATATTTCTATATAGCATGGGTACTTCCCATTGTTAGCAAGATATCTCTGTTTTCTAAGGATTAACTGAGTCTGCAACTTGATGGAGTGCTAGGTGTTACTGCTGGCTGTTTGTGCCTGGTCAAGAAGAATCCTGGCTTTTCTTTGTCTGCCTTCTGTTCTTTCTTACCCATGCATAATTCATAGGCAGAAATAGTTTTTTTAATTAGACCAGCTGATACAGTGAGAGAAAACACCACAGTTTTGTTGTTTGTTTTTGTTGTTTGGTTTTGTTGTTTGGTTTTTTTTTAAAGGCTACACTAGCCCTTCTTAAGGATGCAGAAACTTGCTTATTTTAGGGCAAGTGATGTACTTGGATAATAGGCTGCATTTTCCCTGCACATCTTGCTTTATGCCCTTAAATCTTCAAGCAACAACTCTTTGTTGCTTTGTTCCCTAGCAGGAGCTCACCTACTAAAAATGACTGTAAAAGTTTTTTTCTCTTTAGCAATACATACATTCTCAAAAGCATTGTTCTCTTGGCTGCTTTGCTAAATTTAGCCCTTAGGAATATTGATAGTATTGATGAATATGGATTACTCTTGATTGCCATTCTCCATTTGGAAGTCCCTGTTCTCCAGAGACTTACAAGTGAGCACATGGTGTTACAGTTACAAATGCAAAAAGCTAAATTTGATGAGACAGTTCTTTTATTACATTTAATTACTCTGCAATTATTCCTTGGAGTGCATTGGGCAAAGGTAGGTTCTGTATTTCACACTACTCCTAGTTTGTCAGGAATATCCCTTCTAAAAGGGGTATCCTTGCTTCTATCCTTGTTTCTAAAGGAATGGAGGAAAAAAGATGATTCCAGTCACCTACACAAGCACGTTGGAGGTGTCCTTTCTGTAGTACGTATTGCGTTTGCCAGCAGTTTTAACCAGGGCTTTTCTGAAAATACAATCAGGAATTTTTGTGCTTGTATTAATTTAGAATTCCTGTGGTCACATAAAACTGGAGCAGTGGAGGCTTTAAATAGCAGGTGTACTCCTGCCAGCTGTATCTGAAGGGAAGCAGCCACCCCTTCCTGGCTGGAAAACATGTCCTGCTTCCTCACAGGCTTTGCACACGCTGCCTCGTGCTCTCCCACTGCCATTTTCTTTTCCCTGCATCATGGAATTCTTCAAGGATTATCCAGTCTTTGTCCCTAAGAGCACTTGGTGTGGGTGTTTCAGTCTGCAGTTCCACCACGAGGTCTGTTCCTAGGAAGCTTGGCTAGAAAAACTAACAATTAATCTGTGTTTTGCACAGTGGTTGAAGCTGCATTATTTCCTGCACAACTCTGTCATCTCAGATATCATCACTTCCACAGGTGTAGCAAATCACAGTAATTCACTGAAATTCAAAGAAGGTTCTAAGTCATGGGGGTTTATTCCACAAAAGTGATTTATTAGGTATGGCACGAGTTATTTTTAACCCATTGCACAATATTTATTTACCAAATTAAAAACTTGTTCCAACAGAATGTTGGTATTTGAATAAGTTTTTTTTAAACTTTTTTTGTAAGATGGTAAGTAAGTTTACTTACTTCAACTTATTCTGCAAGTAAGGACTAGGCATGAGACACTTTTTCTGAGAAATACTGAGCAGTAGCAATTATCACAAGTAACTAACAAGCATAGGTCATTATTGGTATATGCAAGGGAACAGTGTGGGGAATTTAAATTAGAATTGAATTTGACATAAAGTGCCATATTAAAAATCTTAGAAATTAATGTTGCATTTATTAGACATGAAGAGTATCAGAATGTTTTTCCTGGTGTATCTGCTCCTTGCAGTCCTTGCACAGAAAGGACTTGAGCTTAGGAGTGAGGAGGTAATTAATTTTTCAGTTTGTTACAGTCCATGGCTCTTGGATGCCAGTTACTGTGGACTGGACCACCTGCAGGGCTGGGAATGGTCACCAGGCTGGTTCAGGTGATGTGTTCTGCTCACCAGATATTTTGTCCTAATTCTAGTTCCAAGCAGCCTGAACAAATTACCTACTAGTGAAAAATGATAAATCACACTAATAATTCTGAAAGTCTATCCCCTTAAAAAAAAAGTTTAAGTCATGCAGGGGCAGAAGAGTCTTTCTAAAACCACTTGAATAGATTATCAGGCTATACAACTTTGATATAATAAAACCCTCTGTAAAGGTCTACTCATTGGTACATGATAGCAGGGATATTTACTGCTTCATTGCCATAGAATGTGTTATGCAGACAGCAGAGCTAATCCAGTGGTTTCTGTGAGAGGTGCAGTGATCCAAGGGCACAGCCTGTGGTGCTGTCTGGAGGAGATCAGGGCACTGCTGCTGCTGGAGGCATCCAAGCCCAGTCCCCAGCAGATGAAGCTCCTGTTTCTAGAGCCAGGGGTGTTCCCCTGTACCTCTCCCCAGTGTAGTGCCTGTTGCAGCTGCTCACCTTCATGGCACACTGACTGCTGTAAAACTGCATCTTGCTAGCAGCAGATAATCCATGTGGGAGTGTGTATTCCAGAAACAGACCAGCCTAATGAAGGTGTATTCTGTGTACTAAAACAATAACTGTATTTTATTTGCACTGAAAATAAACTGTTGACATGGGATTATACCTGTTAAAGCTTCTTTTTTTGTTGTTAACTTTTTAAGTTTAAAAATGCCCTTTGTTCCCCAATGCAGTGTTGCTGTGTTAATAGAAATATTAAAAAATTAAAATGTAAATTTGGTAGTACTGTTACTATGCATCATTTGGCCAACAAATATATTTGGTTTTTTCAGTTTCCTCAGTGGGTTACTTCTGTAGCAATGACATGCTCTTACCTAGTCTTTTCTAAACAGAAATTATACCATCTTCTCTCATGAGAGTCATCTTTCTTTGGTCTATGCTTATGTATGGAAATTTATCTGCAAGTGAAGAGGTGACTTTTTTCCCTCCCTCCCCCACAGCACTGATTCACTTAATCAGTAATTTTATTTTACAGAAGATCTAAAGTCCAACTTCCTAGAAGATAAATCCTGCATTTTCACATTGCTCAGCTTAGCTACAGCCATCACACACAGCACTGTAAAAGGTGTTTTATTTGAAGAGCACAGATTAGTTCCACTCCAGGCCAGCAGAGCAGCCTCATACTGGCCATGCCCCCCACCCTCATTATTTTTGTGCTTAACCTACTTCCTTCATCCTGCCTGTTATTTGCCACATGTGTGCCATCTCCCCAAGAGCACTTGTTTTTTAGCTGTCTCCTGTCTCTGGAGCTTCATATATGGACCCAGTTCATTGTGGTTACGGGAACTGGTTGGTACATTTCTGAGACTAGAAAGATATTTTGTGTTTTCATTATTTTGGTGTGTGTAAGATGAAAAATCTTAAAACCTGCTACAGAAAGCACTGAGAGAAATCAAAAGATTCTGTAGGAAAAAGCTTCTTTCTGAATCACATCGTCCCAATAAACACTTGTTCTCTTTTGCATGTCATTTTAAATTGATAATATAGCTGGTGTTTTCTTTTGGTGGTTTGAGCCACATTTTTTGCACAGTTACAGATGATTTGAAGTTTGGCAGGTATCTTTTGTGGTGCTGTTTTTGTACAACAAATACTTCAAAATCCAGGCAAAAAAAGCCCCATAGATAACTTGTTAATATTTCCAACTTGTATTTCCAGAATGGTGATAATTAAAATCTCTGGTATTAATATTCCTCCTGTTGTGCTCATCCCGTATTAAAGAAGACTGAGTTAAAATTCTGCAGGCAAGAGCATTGTTTCAGAAAAACTGAAAAGTTTCTTTTTTCTCAGTGCTGCTTGCTGAAGAGATGGTCAGACTTCTTTTTTTGTTTTGTGTACACTTACAAATAGATGGACATTCTCTGCCTTGGATTCTTTTGTCCATGTCACTTGACTTTTTTTGTGTTCTCTAGAATTTTGGCTCTACGTATTGACTAAATTTTTTTTTAATTTTTTGAAGTTTTTTTAAAGCTCTACTATAGATTTAGTTCAAAAAGTACCTCAGACTAACTTCGTTCTTCTTCTGACTGTAAGATTTTTGATTACAAAGTTTCTGTTTATGTAATTTGAAAATTTTCATTTTGAAATATTGGACAATGTATCTGGTCCTAACATGGAGGGATATGCAGTAACAGCCAGAAGCTGTTGGGGTAGCATTGGAATTGAATATTTTTCTGCTTGTGAGGAATAATTTTCCTCTTCTAATCAACATTTTTTCCTGTGGAAGTTCTGATTACTTCATGAGAACATAACACTGCAGTTACAGTTGCAGTAGGCTTTTAGCATTCTTTCCTGCCAAATTCTGCATAATTTCCTTGTCTTATTTTGGGAATTTGTAACATGCTGCTGGGTAGATGTCCCTGTAGATTCAAATACAAATTCAGTTATAACCTGCATCACAGAGGGGAGCCATATTCATGTCTTGGCTCATGTTTTTACTCCTTTGAGGCCGGCAGGGAAAAAATCTAACTGGTAGTGATTTCCAGAAGCACAGGGTTGGAAGAAGTATTTAGTCTATCCATAGCCTGATGTGGTGGGATGTGTTTGATTCCTGTATCCTCTGTCCTGGTCTTGAAAGAGCACTCTCTTAATATGTTGTCATAGGAAACCTGTGTCACACCTATTCTTTTTTACATTAAGAAGTAGAAGCAGCAGTTTTTTCCCCTGCACTTTAAAAATCACATCTCTCTTGTTTTGTTCACATCTGCATGTGATATTAGGAAATGAATCAGAGGACAGGATTTTCCACAAATCGTTGCCAGCACTTTTGTTTGGAAACCCACTTAAATTGGTGACAGCCCTCTTTGCCTTTCTTCTCATGCCCATGTTATCTTTACATGTTCTCCATACTTCTCCCCCCTGGTTTTGATATATCTGAGTTACTTAAGTATTATTTGGATTGTTTTATCCCATTTCTTCCTGTTGACATCTCTCCCTTTCTTTGTTAGGTTTTATTGCACAAAATCCCTGGTAAGTTTTGAACATCGTATTTTTCCCTGTCTCTCTGTTCAGTCACATGTGAAGAGCTTTATTTTATATCTATTCATGTGCTTGTAGAATTTAAAATGATACATGGGGACACAGAATTTTAGACAGCTTCACAGATATTTGTACAGCTACACTGCAAAACAGTTGTTTAATAAGGGACCTCTTTTTAGAATTGAAACAGAAATAAAAAATGTTTGCATTTCTCTACTTAATTAGGAACTGCAGTGTTATTTTTAAATCTGAAAGAGGAAAAGATTTTCTTAAATTTTGGAGTTATTAGGTAGCAAGAAGGAGAGGACTGGGAGTGTGGTGGTGATATAGGAAGGTCAGGAAAATAAGAGGAAATAAGAGCACTGATGGTGCAGAAATTTCAAGTGAGACTGAAAACGTTCCTTGTTTCTGTCTCTCACCTGACGTGATCTCTGCTGCTTAAAATTTCAAATGAAGCATTTCTTTCTATTAGGTGTCTGTAACATTATTCAGATCATTGTTTGTGTCCTGATTTCAATTACGTTTTTCATTGAGACAGTAATTTTTCAATTGTTGCTGTGTTTTTTCTCATTAGCCCCACATCACAGCTAAATTAGACATGACAGTATAATAGTGTGATATTACATGTGATAATTACATGCCTGATTTTTTTCTGTTTCAGTTCATGGTATTCTTTTCATTGGGTGGGTTTCTGTCCCCGTAATTTTCCAGCCCTTTTGTGTTTCAGTTGCTCGAAAATTGGCCCTTACTGCTTGAGATGAGAATTCTGTCTGCTCAGAAAGAGCAGTGCTTTGTGACTCAGTGCTCTGCTTTCTGCCAGCACTTTATTTTAGTAGACCTGCTGCTTCCCAGTTTGCTCAGCCTTGGTGCCATTGCAAAATGCAAAGAGCAAATTGAATGGCCTCTATCTTCATGTCCCTTCTTGGCTCTTCTACACTTGCTAATTGGATTATTGACTGACACAAATCTTTTCCTGCAGTCTATATAAAGTTTGATAATCTTTCTGTTGGCCCCCTCACCTCACCCTGGCCCTGTTGCTGTTCATGTATTACTGGGAGTATCATCAGTCATGCACTATTTGCCCTACAACCAAAGAAAATAGTTTTCCCAGCTTCTCTGTACCTAAACTCAGTATTTTTTTGCTTGACATTATAGTGGGTTCATAATTATGAGATGTTTTGTAATGGTAAACTGACTGACAGAAATAACTTATGTGTATTTTTTGTCTGGCAAGAAGAAAAATAGCTTTCCTGCAGAAGTGCTGTCCCTTAAAGTGAGCACCTGGCTGGACAAGTGTTCATCTGGGTCTGGCCAGATGGTTATGGCTGTCTTTAAAAGTAATTTACTTGACTGGCAGTTGAGAGTGCTTCTCTCAAAGGGATGTT
Source organism: Dicaeum eximium (assembly GCA_013396995.1). Taxonomy (NCBI): domain Eukaryota; kingdom Metazoa; phylum Chordata; class Aves; order Passeriformes; family Dicaeidae; genus Dicaeum; species Dicaeum eximium. The sequence continues at coordinate 42,115 of VWZP01002199.1, read as the reverse complement.
AAAAAGGTAGGAAGCTGCCCTGTCATCTTAACTATGAAAACACATTGAAAGCTATTCTTCCAGTTAAAGAATATCAATTTAACTGAAAGATCTTGGTAGTCCTTCTGTGTTGGGTGTTTTTATTAAAAGATTCTGGATTCACTTGACAGTAAGGGTATACCAAGTTATATAAAGGTGAAAGACTTCTTGTAACTTCTTTTACTGAGATCCACAAATACTTTTCTTGGTTTTTGGCAGCTTGCTGGAAGAATTCTCTGGTCATGTGGCCACACAGGGGTTTGAAACTTGAATTAACCTCTAAATTAAATTTGAGCTGTTGTTTTCTCTTACAACAGCCATAATCACCAGCAGAACTCAAAAAAGCATCCAGCAGGATGTTAAAGAAAATAATTACCGGAAATTATTACTAATGGTTACTCTTAGCTTTTCTGGAAGTCTTTTTTCTCTTCCCAGAGCTGGGAGTTAAGTATTCTGACTTTACCACTTAGAACCTTGACTGAAATTTTGGTCAAAGCAGAAGCTAGAGGCAAGGAGGTGCTAAACTCTACAGTGTCTGCCCTGATTTCCTTCCTTTCCCCTCTGTTAACTAAATTGCCGGGCTGAATTTTAGGATGCACCGAAGTTTCTTTATTAGCTTCAAGTTAATTTCAAAATACATCTAAATTGATACTGTGGTTTTGGCATTCCTTCTTTGCATTACTTACTGTAGTTTCAGTAAAACTATCAGATTTTGCTTAATGGTGTCACACAGGTGTAACAGGAAAGGCTTGGCACGGTGTGCTGGTGGAAAGGCTGGGGATTTTGACTCTATGTTGGCAGGAAGTAACCACACCAAGTCACCATTTTCAGGAATTAATGACCAGAACTAGTTTCTCAGTATGTGTTTAGAAAACCCCACTGAAGCTGCTCTAGGTTCAGTTTATCTGAAAATCCCATCAGTTCCTGGAAGCTTGGCTTCAGGCACCAGTTTTTAACTCATGCCTAACTTTGTTTGTGATTCATAAAATACAAATCTATCTTCTGACTGTTCAGTAGCTACTTTGACATAAACTGTCACTGTGAGACTTCAAATTATTTGATATTCTAATTAAATCCATTTTTTCTGATTCGGCTTTTTTGAAGTTGATGGTACAGGCTATAGGCAGACCCCAAAAGACTTGTTTGGTTCATGTTTGGAGGACTTGACTGGGAACATTTTCATGTGAAAAAACTTTTGGTCTATTTTTACAAAATAATATGCTGCTCAGCAGTTTGATTCAGTACCCAGATATAAAGCCACAAAGCAATTGAAACTGCAGACTCATGATTGACAAAAAAAAATTTAATTCCTCATCTGTTAAGGTCGTGCTTTTTCTGGCCTCGAAGGACCACACGTTGTTCTTCTCTTGGGCACAGCTGAAGCTGTCCCTGTTCTGTGTTCTGTGCCATGCTGTGTTAGATGAGCTCAGTCCTGTCTGGTGGCTCCAGACAGCCAACATTCCTTAGAGGCAGTGCAAGCTTTGTCAGATCCAGTGACTAGTGCCAGGTGCTTTAAGGAAGGTGCCAGAAAACAAGCAGTAGAAAACTGTGGGACACTTACTGAGGGAGTGGGGGTTTGGCTCCTATCAGATATTGATGTTATGAAGCATGAGAGATTTTCTTACAATTGCTGTTCATTTTTAATGTTTCTTGTATGATATTTTTCTTATCGTTAAATGTAAATGCCCTTGTAAATAAATATTTTCTGTCAATGAAAAGCAAGTGTGTTGCTGCTTTCAAAGTAGGCTGGCTAATTTTTTAACAGAAAAGAACATCTAGTCCCAGCTACTTAAGAGGTAATGTAACCAGTAAAAAAAAAAAAAAATTGTTCCACCTTTTGCAATTAAAAAAACCCTCCCATTTAATTCTTTGATAAGTACATGCAAAGAAATCATAAATAATATGCATTGAGAATTTTAGTAGATAGCTGTGCCTGAGTGCAAAGTAGAATCCAGTCTGCATTTCATAAATAATTTAACTGTGAGGAAAACCTGTCTTGGTCCTTAAATTCAGCTGCATTACTGCTAAGCACTCACATTTCTATTTGGAATAAGAAGGTGTTAGAAGTTTTAATGTGGTATATCTTCTCTTTTCACACTTTCTGCCCTTTTTTCCCTGTCATTTCTTCTGAGCTAGCTCTGAGCTTTTGAATGGCGTTGTTTTGAAGATCAGTAGTAACTTTTTAAGTAGAAATAATGACTGCTGTGTTGCAGTAAAGCATTGTGCTGCATCTAAAGCATCATCACATAGGTGGTCTCTGTGACAGAGCTGCTCCTAATGATAGAAATAGGGGGTTAAGTACATAAAATTAGTGGTAAGTTAAAATATCTGGATGCTGCTTAAGCAAAATTAGTGACATTTTAGTAATATTTTTACATACTAAAATAACTTAGTGTTGGTAATTACCTATGGTCAATCTAGATATGACTTAGCTGTGAGTTATGATTAGAAATTGTGAAATGTGCATATTTAATTGATTTTTTTGTTGTTCTCACAAAGAGAATGTTAAACAACTCTTAACAAATGTTACAGATGCTGGTCTCAGTCAGATTTGTTTTGTCCTGATATGTTTTACAGCATAGGTTTAGGTAGTGATAAAGCTCAAAAATAACTTCAGGAATTAGAAAAAAGAAAATATGTCTAAAAGGAAAGGTGTCTTTAGAGTGTTTGTGAACTCTAGCATGAACATACTGAATGATCAGAAAACACAGACCTGACACCACAGATCTAAACTACCAAAGCATCTTCAGCTGTGTGATTTTTGGTTCTGTTCAAAACAATTCATTTCAGCTTTGGGAGTTGCTCATCTTCAGTGGATTGAAGAATTTAAACAATTCCTCTAAGTTTAACATGTGCATACCTAAAAACTTAACCCTTCCTGACCATTCCCAGGTACACTGGAACTCAGCTGCTTTTCTTTCCCTTGCTAGAAGCAAGCCCTTACAGAAGATACTGTCATTGAATTTCCACAGGTGTAAAGAATTCACTTTACTGGTAGTTACATGTCATGTGACAACTTCTGTTCATTATTCTGTACAGGGCATTTACCATTACCAAACTCTGCAAACACACAATTAGCATTAAATTTACAATTTTTTGCCTGTTCATTAGGGTTTTGTAGAATTCAAACTGTTCACTGATTGGTAGAAGTTTTAGATGAACACATACAAATTCTAAATTCATTGATGGAAACACTGATTACCTGTTCTGGGTAATCTTGGGGAAAGTAATTTGTTTACCCACACCTGTTTCATTAGTGTTTAGTGATTGTTATTGTTTCTTAACCTCCTGATTTCACAGATGATAAATTGTCCTGTTACAAGAGCTTTTGTCTGGGAAGAAATTATGATTATGGAAGTGTAAAAAAGAGAATTATTTGTAAATTTTTAAACAAATATGAATAATGTCCCTTTCTGTTGCTGAATTAGTGGAATGCTAAGGATCTAGAAGACATCCCCTGTAGATAGATGAAAACTAGCAGTCTCTCTGCTGTTGCTCTAGATAACAAGTTTAATAAACTAGAGGAGAGCTAGACTGAGGAAACAAAGGACAATAAAACTTGTGTTTGTGGTACAGAAGTCTGAAAGAAGGGTGGGAAGCATTATTCTTAATCCAGTGAAGACTGAAAGGAGCTTTTTCCTTCATTTATTATGCACCAACCTCCCACATTATGCTGAAAAGCACAAGTGGATCTGGGGGAGGGTTTCTGTGGTATTCATTCTTGGAGTGGAGAAGAGGAAGTGCAAGAACTCCTAGGACACCTCTTGGGTGAGGACAGTTCACATAGCTTGATAGGGCACAGAACACTAAATTACTGGAATTAAATAGAAACCTACCCTCGCTGCTGACCTGATCAGGGACCAAAGCAATACCCAGGTGTGAGGTATTCAGTTCCTAAGTGAGCTGTACATGGGAGCAGGGGATTTCTGGGCAGTGGGTAACCGCCACGTGACATTTCAAAAGCCTTTCATAAAAATGGAACAGGCAGAATAATCCAATCTGCCTAGTAGGCTGGAAGCAAATAGTAAATTTAATGGAATTATGTAGAAAACTTCGAATTCCTTTCTGCTACCATTGTTTCCATTATCTTTGACTTGCAGGTCTCTTTTCTGTCCCTTCTTCCTTGCCCTCTCTTTTTTGGGGGTGGAGAACCTTAGCTTGGTTGTTGTAAGACCTAGTGTTTCTTTGCAGATCCCTTGGAAATAATCCTGTGCAAGGGCCCTGCTCTTTGAGAGGTGTGGTGGTGTTTTGGGGACACAGAACAGGAAGGTGAATGTCAGTGTGTGGTGACAAAAAAGCTTTAATCTGACCAGGTTGGGTGGGGGATAACACCCCCATTTAGAACAGCATTGAAAAAAAATCCAAACAAATGGAACTCTTGATGAGAAACAGTATCATTGCAGTTAAATGATTGTTAATTCTTTAAAAGTAGGAATAGTTTATTTCTATAAATACCCGTTTTCTTTGGAACGTGGGTGTTAAAATGTGAAGATGCCTTAGGATTGGCATCTTAGTATGTGGGTATACATTCACATAATTGCTGAGAAGGATCTAGAAATTTTCCAATATCATGTCTAAAATTCTCTTTGGATTTATGTGTATTTGGAATGAGGCTCATCCCATGGGGAAAGAATATAAAACAGAAAACTTAAGCTATAGCAATAAACCTGATATATCTATAATTGCTATACACAGTTGCACTATAAAATATATGGATATTTTACAGACTGTAATATAGAGAGTGATTCAAACCAACTTTTTAACACTGTAAGCCATATTCAGAAAGTCATAAATGCAGAAATTAGTGTGAGGAGGGAAAAGAAATCATGTCTTTAATTTATGTGTACTTTTCAGACTTCTGACATACTTGATTTGATCAAATACCATTACACATAATCTTATTATAGCTTGTTGTGTCTTTCACTAGCCAGGATTTCTGTTCAGTGTCTTTTAAAGAACAACCCTTCAAAGAAATTGGCTAAAAGTGCTAACAATCAATATTTTAATTAAGAGGTTTGTGACTAAGGGCACTCAAAACATTTATTATGCATGTGAAATGTAATAGTAGGGAACTACTTTTGTGTCTGAGCTTTTTAAAGGTGGTACATGTGCCTGTCTTTGTTTTTCTGCAGATTTTTTAAATGGTTTGAAAAAATTGTAGTGTTAGTTTACAGGTTTATGCTCAGACATTTACCCATGATTTTAAATGAGTTGAGTTTCTCAAAAATCTTTGCCTTCAGTCTTTCATTTTAGTTGGTTTATGGGCCTTCTATTGCCACAGCTCCTACACAATTCACACATTTCTATTCATTTATCCATTTATCCCTATAGGACAGGGAGTTGATAATAAGGTCCAAAGGAGCAGGAGTTGTTCAGAGAGGAATTCTCACCCTGGAGCTCAAGCAGAGAGGCAGATATGTGTGTGTGACTGTTGGAATTACTGAGCAAAAGCTTTTGTCAGCAAACAGGGAATGTAAAGTGCAGAGATTTGCATGAATTAAGGTTTTCTGAGCTTGGTGTTTGGGGACACGGGGGTTTTGTGCCAGAGGAGTGGCTGATTCCCAACACTAAGAAGTGAAAACAACTGTGAAATAAAATCTGTGAGGTGGCTTTTTCTCTGGAATGTTATTTGAAATGTATTTTCTGCATCACGTGTCTCATTACAGATTATAGTGTGCACATCTCTTAGCAGAAAGAAGGAAAAGCAATATACAATGTCAATTGCTTCAATTTAAAAAGAAATTAAGAAAGGTCTGATAAATGATGCTATTCAGTTATTTTGGTTGTGTAAATGTTCTGAGTTAGCTCGTCCCTTGTGTATAGTTTATTTAAAGCATAATTGTTGTAGGGAAAAATTTATTTTCTCTTGAGAAAGCTTCATTGCATTAGGAACCTAAAGCTCAGTGTGTGATGATCCCATTTCTGCAGAGCTGTGGCTGAGATGGCTCTGTTGAGGGCAGGATACATCCCTGGTTAGATTACAGAGGAGGGTCCCAGCTTTCCCCTCTGCTGCCATAATCCAGAGTGCACTGGTTGGAAGAATGCTCTCTGCAGGAAATTTCAGTTACCTGTTTAATCATACTAAGATCATAAGGATTGAGTTTTTAAATATTTTAAGTTTCTTCTGGTCCCCATGAGCAGTATTAATGTGCTGATAGCCAGAAGCTTTTTGATAAGTACCCAGTGGTTTATCTGCTCTGGTGACAAATTCTGAGTGTCCTGGCATCTTCTCCTGCCTCTCAGCTCTGAGCCCATCTCTGAAGCCTGTCAGCCTGTGCTGTCTGTCACTGCCTCTCCCTTTTGAAGACTTTGAAAGGGTGAGTGCTTCAATTACCCTGGTTAAGATTGCCCATTCTAAGCCTTACTTTTCTCAGGGTACATATTTGTGTTTGGGCTGGCTTAACTCAGGAAGAGCCTTGCACAGGATGAGCTGTCACCCAGAGATGGCCTTTCACCAGCATCACTTGTTTTCTGGGTGCAGTCTTTTCCATCAAGCATACTTAGCCCTATGTCTCCCTGTGCTTTTCCATTGCTAGGTTTCTTTGTTTCAGGAGCAGCAATGCCAGTGTCACTCCAGTCCATGTGGGTAGTGGATTATCATGCTTTTGCTGGGCTTTTTTTATTTCATATCTATGATGGTACTCAAGCATTCTAGTCTGAACATATTTTTCATATGGTTCAACCAAGTATTAACTTTAATGGAATGTTTCTCTGTAAGGGTCATGAATTAAAATCTCCTCTCTTTCCCTGGGGACTGCATGATAGCAGCTACCTACAGAATATCCTTAGCTGGAAATCTGCAAGCATGAATTCCCCTCCCCTGTGGAGGAGGAGCACTTCCTCACTTACTCCTGGCTGAATTGTTGCTTCCAAATAAACACTGGGAAGCAAGATTTGTTCAGCATTCAGCTTCGTGTTTTAGTCAAGAGATTTAGTCATAGCAAATGCAGACAGACAGTGCCTGTCACTTCTTTCTGCATTAGAAAAGCCAGAGAGAAAGGAAACAACATCTCAGAGCCTCTCTGTTGGTAGCCCAGACCCCCAGAGCACATTGATGGTCTTGGCAACTTGAGGATCTTGCTCTTCCTTGAAACCCCACATATTCCAAAGACAATTCTGCCTGCTGTGGCTGGGGAGGAGTTGGGTTCCTCCATCTGTATTGTCAGTCAGTTCTTACAGTTGTTCCCATATGCTTGCCAAGGCTAGATTCATTATTTCTTTGGTCAAGAACCTCCTTTCTGTCTGTCCTCTATAGAAGAGGAAAGTTGCACTCATTTGAGAGTGTGCTCTATGTGTTATCAATTTGCGTCTATTTTAAGATAAAAGTATATTCTGATACCAAAAGGTTTTTGCTTTTTGTATATTTTTCATATATTCCTAGCTCTGTAGACTCTTATTGTGTAGTTACATAGTTTCTTAGCTAGCATTCAGTACTTTTCCAGTACTTTGATAGACAGACACATTCCTGGAATCCCGTTCTAATCTCTTTTTTTCAGTGAACCAAGGCCATTCTTCTAGTTCCCCATGTAGGTAGACAGAAACTGTGGGGGGCTAGGAGAAAGGGGGAGGCTTCAGGAGGTCATACCAAGGGGGGGAATTATGTCATTAACTGTACTTTTAATTGGGGATTCTTGTCAATTATGCTAATTTGCTAAATTTCTGAAGGTGTCATACCCCTATATCATATGTGCATTCTGCTGTGTATTTTGCCATAAGTGCACCTGAAGGATCCTTCAATAAACAGTAACCACTTTTATCCTTTTAATCTTTGCCTTGTGATTTCAGGGTTCCGAAAGGCATCAACTCTAATTTGATTTTTCTGTGGCCTCAGGAAAATTTCAACTGATACTTATTTTTAATGTCTTGTCAAAGTGAGATCAGTGTTAAGACAGCTTGTGCTGCTTTAACTTGCATGTTCCACTGTGTAGCAAAGCAGTCTGTGTGGGAGCTGTCTGACTTGATGGCAGTCCTTAGTCTTTCCTGGAGGATGCTCCTATTCTTCCATGCCATTTATCACTTCAGTGTCTTCATGTTGCAGGCAGACCCTCCCTTCTCAAATTGCTTTTTTCTTCATTTACTGCATGCTGCCTCATTTTCTGGGATAGACTATTAATGTTGGCCCTTCCTTGAAGTGGTCTGATGTGGAGAGAAATTGGAGAAAGAAATTATGGCTTGTTATTTCTTCTCTGAATTCCTATAGTTAACCTCAGAAACCTCATTTTGTCATGCAGCAGGAACAGGCTTCTTTTTTTTTTTATGGATTTTAGCTCATCTGAACAGCACTGATTCTCTCTCAATGTCAGTCAATTGAAAAGGAAATTATATCACAAGGTTTTTTCTTTGCTAACTCTTAAGCATTGGAAAAACCTGAATCCCTGTAAACTGGTAAGAGATCACATCTCATCTCTTTTCATCATATACTATTTTAGTTTTCAGATCCATTATTTAATTTCTTTGCTTACTTTCTGGCAGGACAGTAAAAGGATAGTACTGATAGGATAGGAACAAATAGGTATTTGCTTTATACTTCCTCAGTTTTTCACTGAAAGTGAAGTGTCACAGAATCATTTTACCTCACCACCTCCATGTAAATGCTTCATCACTGCTACATTTAAAATACTGTGAAGTTGTATAAGGCCAAATCCTAAAGGGAAGTACCAATTTAAACAGAAACTTCTTAGATAATTTTTCCAGTGAGCTTGATTTGAGGGCATAATCTGAGGAGAAAATGCTCCCATTAATTAGTGGGAAGAAAGGCAAGCTAAATAATTTGGAAGAGATTTTGTTTAATTAATGTTTTATAACCTGTGCTCTGTGATGTTTTTCATTCAGTTTTACATTAGTTATAAGGTAACTTACAATTTTTCAGTGTTTGTGAAATCTCAGAATGGACAATTTTTATCTTCTTTCCAGGCCATGGAGCAGATGTGAAATGTGTTGACTGGCATCCAACAAAGGGATTAGTTGTTTCAGGAAGTAAAGATAGCCAACAGCCCATCAAGTTCTGGGATCCAAAGACTGGCCAGAGCCTTGCCACACTGTAAGTTCTTACTCACAGACTTTTGATTTGCTCACATGTAAACTAACTTTATAGAATAATTTTTTCTTAATTCCCTTCTTAGCTCTTTTCCTCACAACTTTTCAGCCATACACAGATGCTTCAAACATGAATCTAGTGCTTCAGCTGTGCCAGAAAATCCAGAGGTTAGATGAGGACAAGTCTGTACCTGGAAAATTGAGACTTTAACATTCGTTATTTAAATTTACTTCTTCTTCACAGACAATCTAGTCACACAGTTCTCATTCAGACTGAGACAGGGAAAAAATAAACAAGATGTTTCATCTGGCTGATGAAAACTTTCTTATGCTGCAGTAGAAACATGCACAGTAACTGGATACTGTCTCAGTGAGTGCTACCAGTTGCTTTGCAGTACAAAAGACCAGGATCAAAGCATAGAAAGCCGGGATCTTTGCACAGAAAGCCCCAGTGTTCTGCTTTAGTAGCCTGAACTGCCTTGTTATTGACCTCAATATCTGTGACTGGCAAATGACATATTTTTATCTGTGAGAAATCCATTTCAGGACAAACAATCTGTTTCTGTTTCTCTCTGCTTGCAGACATGCTCACAAAAACACAGTGATGGAGGTGAAACTGAATCTCAATGGCAACTGGCTGCTGACAGCTTCTCGTGACCATCTCTGTAAGCTCTTCGACATCCGGAACCTGAAAGAAGAACTTCAGGTCTTCAGGGGTCATAAAAAAGAGGCCACAGGTCAGAAAATTTTTTATTATGTAGATTGTTGTTAATAAGCTTAGATTTAAAATTAAAGTTATTTCCATTCATTAGAAATACCAGTATTATACCTTCTGATTGTGGCTTGCTGTGTGTTTCAGCTGTGGCCTGGCATCCTGTTCATGAAGGGCTGTTTGCCAGTGGAGGCTCTGATGGCTCCTTGTTGTTTTGGCATGTTGGGTATGTGGCATTTCCATCAGCACGTTGGAAAGATGTTGGTCAGCTGGGCAAGCTGTTAGGCAAAACACAAAATACCTCTTTTTCTCTTTGGGTCCATATTTTACCTGCATATTTTTGATAATAGTTTGTACCTGAGGAATTTGTTAATGTGCTTCATTTATGAAGAAGTTTTCCTGTAGAAATGTGCTTTAAAGGATACAATTGCTTGCACAAAACCAGCCATGTGTTGAGATGGTGATGAATGGTTGAAAGTCCTAGTTTCTTACAGCTTGTTCTGAGGTGCTGTAATTATTTTGGTTTTAGATGTGCAGTTTAAAATCCCTGCATTACTGAACTGCCTATTAAAACCATGGGGGACAATCAGTTCACCCAGTAGAAAAATGACAGAGGCTTAAATTGGACAAAATTTGGGATAGAGGATTGTGGTGGTTTTGCAAGGATGAACAACAGGTGAATAGCAGAAGTTTTCTATTGTAGCTGTAGGAGATATTCAGGTGTGTATGATTAATTTATTTTTTTTTATGCATCAGGGTTGAGAAGGAGGTTGGTGGAATGGAAATGGCCCATGAAGGAATGATCTGGAGTCTGGCATGGCATCCCCTGGGACACATTCTGTGCTCAGGCTCAAATGATCACACCAGGTAATTTCAAGTATTTAAAGAGAAGGTCTGAAGGAATGCATTTACTTTTAGAAGCTAGAACAGTGTTTGGCATCAGTGAATAAATAGATTGGGATGGTTCTGTTGCACAACCAGTGGCCAAAGCAGAGACACAACTTAGGTTAATAGGAAGCACTAGGCAGCACTGACATTTTATATTACAAGGTAGAGTCTGACCTCTTGTAACAAATATTACAATTTTGGTTGGTGGGAGCTTTTAAATCCACTGAAGAAATGTTTAAAAAAAGAATTCTTGTTGTTTCTTACTGAAGAAATACTCCTATCTATCTCCACAGCAAATTTTCCTACAGATCGTCTGTTAGTCATGTCTTTTCACATATCAGACAGGTTCAGAGGCTCTAGTTTGTGTTTTTTGGTTGGACATGCTATAAACATAGTGAATTCCATAAATGCAGTAAATTTTTGTAGGGACATGTTTATATTTAGTGCATATGAACAATATACTTGAGCAAGAAGGTTTTGGAATGGACTAGAAATACTTTTTTTCAGGATCAGGTGTTGATGCCTTGTACTTACACCCATTACACTTGGAAGTATCTTCTAAGTTGTAACTATGTAATTCATTACAATACTTGTTGGGTTTTTTATTTTTGACTTGACGCTCATACCCTGTGTTCAGATCTAGAGCTAAACTTGATTTAGTAAGAGTTCAATCCATATATAATCAAGATACTATACTAAAAATCAAAGAACTAATTAGATTAAAAGTTGTTAATGCTCTTGACCCTTTGATGAGATCATATAACTTCCTTTTGACAGCAAGTTTTGGACTAGAAATCGGCCTGGAGATAAAATGCGAGATCGTTACAACTTGAACCTGCTGCCTGGGATGTCAGAGGATGGTGTGGAATATGGTAAGGCATTTTTCCTCAGTATGGAAGGAAGAGGATTGGGGTCAGGAACAGGCCTAGGTCATTAGGTGACACTTCTGGGTAAGGTGAGGAAGCAGAATTATAGCATTGGGGACCACTTGGGCAAAAATACCTTTTTCTAAGGATGATTTTACTCGCTGTGTTATTGGTGATCATCATTCCAACAATGGGTTTTCCTCTGTTTCCACAGCTCCAGGAGGTAAGACCTGCTCTGTCAATCACAGGAAGGAGGTTTGGCTCTCTCTCTGGCAAAATGTCCAGTTATATTTTCTTCCTGAACACTTCATCTCTCTTCAAGGCTTCCCACAGTCCTGAACTGCAACAGGAAAAGCAATAAGAATTCTATTAAAACCTTTAAACTTTACTCTTCTTTTAAGGATTTATCTCAATAATTTCAGGCTGCTCAGGATTGCCCAGCTCAATGGTGTGCCTCAGCCACCTGTAGTTGCATCTATTTCTTCAGATTTTTGTTTATTTGGGTTTTTTTTGGGTGGGGAGGTGGGGGAATTAAAATGCAGCACTTTAATACAAGTTAAATTTTAAAATATATAGATTTGTTATAACAAAAATGGGACTGGTTATGGGTTATTATTTCTTTTTCTGAGCTTCTACCCTGAATGTAACCTTCCTGAAAGGGCATAGTTTCTGACCTTTTGGAGTGTATTTATGAATCTGAACTTGCAGTTCTTTTAATATCCTATAATTCATGTATGAAACTAAATTGTGACCTACCAGTTGTAAAATATCTATTTACTATTAGAATATTATACTAATGGTAAAAACATGTGAGAATCCAAAGAGATGAAGTAGTAATATAAAGAAAAATTTTCCAAGTATAAATATTTACTGGTTTTTCTCTCTAGATGATCTGGAGCCCAACAGCCTGGCAGTTATTCCTGGGATGGGAATACCTGAACAGTTGAAAATAGCTATGGAGCAGGAGCAGATGGGTAAGTAATTGCTATGGAGAAGCATTCTCTTGAGTAATCCAGATACTGTGTGACTTCTTTTTCATTCTTTTCATATTCTTTGGGAGCACAAATGCTCTTTTTTTAAGTTCTGTGTTGTGCATATTTGCTATGTAAAGAAGGATGAGCTGAAAATCTCTGTGAAAAAAATAAAGGATCTTTCTGTAAGCCTGCATTGCTCTGACTGTTTGTTTCCCTGGTGCCAAAGGGAAAGATGAGTCCAATGACATTGAAATGACAATCCCAGGACTGGACTGGGGAATGGAGGAAGTAATGCAAAAGGACCAAAAGAAAGTGCCACAGAAAAAAGTTCCCTATGCAAAACCAATACCAGCGCAGTTTCAGCAGGTAAGTACCTGATACAGAGTGACAAGAACTACTTGTTCTTTTCCCAACTTCAAAAAGTGTTTGTCTTCTGAAATGTTTTGGATTTTCAGTATCAGCTCTTCTGTATCAACACCCTGTGCAATTTACTACAGTAGCTAGTTTAATTACTATTTAAACATTAAATATTTGATTAAATACGTTCTATCTTGTATCTGTACCTGGGAAGAACTTGTAAGATATGGAAGTTTTATTCAGCATTGTTTTTACTTTCAAGCATCTGTACTACAAAATGTTTCAGCATATCCTTTCTCATTGCAGCAATGTGTTGCACACATTGTTCTATGGAATTAATCTTGTGTTTCCTAATCTTTGTAGGCATGGATGCAGAATAAAGTTCCTTTGCCTCCCCCACCTGAGCCATTGAATGATAGAAAGGAGGATATTAAGCTGGAGGAGAAAAAGAAATCACAGGCAGAGATTGAGCAGGAAATGGCAGCACTTCAGTACACAAACCCACAACTCCTGGAGGTATGTGTGGAAGCACAGGGATTAACAAGTTTGCTTTAGTCCTTTCTGTGACAGATTTGGATTTCAGCACTAAAGTGAGCAGCTTCCTGCAGCAGTTTCACCTTTTTGGCTGCTTTCACCTTTTACAAAAAGACATCTAATTGAACAGGATATTGCACTTAATGTGTGATGGTGATAAACCCTCAGTGAGGCCCCCAGATCCCAGTTCACCAGTGAGTCTCTTCAGTTAGTAATTTCTCTTTAGTTAGTTATTTCTGTTAATTACAAGGAAAGCATTCTTAAATTCCTGTGAAATGGGATGACTGCTTCTGATTTTTAGTTCTGTCGTACTTCTGTGCTTAGTTGATTTTCTGTCTTTTTTGCACAGCAACTGAAGATTGAGAGACTTGCACAAAAGCAAGCTGAGCAAGTGCAGCCACCGCCCCCAGGGGGATCTCTCCATGGACCTCAGCCTTTCCCAGGGCAAGGCCCAATGTCACAGATGCCTCAAGGCTTTCAGCAGCCCCTTCCACCTCAGCAGATGCCAATGAATATGCCTCAGATGGGACCTCCTGGTCCACAAGGACAGTTCAGACCTCCGGGACCCCAAGGACAAATAGGACCTCAAGGTCCATTACACCAAGGAGCTGGAGGTCCACAAGGGTTCATGGGACCACAAGGACCTCCAGGCCCCCAAGGGCCTCCACAAGGAATGCCACGGCCTCAGGATTTACATGGACATCAAGGAATGCAGAGACATCCGGGCCCTCATGGGCCAATGGGGCCCCCAGGTCCACAGGGTAATGCTGGCCCACAGGGACACTTGGGGCCGCAGGGCCTGCCTGGCTCTCAGGCTCATTTAGGACCACAGGGCCCACCTGGCCCACAAGGTCACTTGGGTCCTCAGGGTCCCCCCGGAGGTCAAGGAATGCAGGGGCCACCTGGTCCACGAGGAATGCAAGGACCTCTTCCTCATGGCATGCAAGGAGCTCCGGGATCTCAAGGCATGCAGGGCCCTATATCTCAAGGGCCTTTGATGGGACTTAATCCAAGAGGGATGCAGGGTCCACCAGGGCCCAGAGATAACCAGGGACCTAATCCACAAGGGATGATGATGGGTCATCCACAAGAAATGAGAGGTCCTCACATGCAAAGTGGTTTACTAGGACACGGTCCCCAGGAGATGCGGGGCCTTCAGGGACCCCCACCTCAAGGTTCAATGCTGGGACCGCCACAAGAAATGCGTGGGCCACCGGGTCCCCAGGGCCAGCAGGGACCTCCACAAGGCTCTTTGGTGGGGCCTCAAGGAAACATGCAAGGACCTCAGGGACAACCAAACCCTTCGAGGGGGCCACACCCTTCCCAGGGCCCTCTGCCCTTCCAGCAGCAGAAGACGCCTCTGTTGGGTGACGGGCCCCGTCCCCCGTTCAATCAGGTACGTGGTGGTCTTTGGAACAGGGGCACTTTTCAGAGGGTGGGAATGATAACTGCAATAGAAATGCACAGCAGGAGCTGAGAGAATGGAGGTTAAGTATTCCATGCAGGATTGAGGCCTCTGGAAAATTGAAGTGATAATAAAAAGGGTTCTAAAGCTTGGAAACAGCAGAAGGTATCCCTGCCCATGGCAGGGGGATTGGAAATAGGTGATCTTTAAGGTCACTTCCAACCCAAAGTATTTGTGATTCTATAACAGGTAACTGTGGAAAAGGGATTATTGGGAATAGTAGTACAGAAACCAGTCTGATATGAAAATATGTCACCTTAAGAGAAGCTCCTTTTTTTTCTTTTTTCTTTTTTTTTTAATTTGAAGACATTGAAGTGGCTTAAGTGGAGTATTTCATGGGGAGCAGACAAGCAGTAATAAAAGTCAAATTTAAAGAAACTGAACATGAGAGAAGTCATATGTTTTAATTAAAGCAAAGTATTGCCAACTCTGTTGTCCAGAGTAATTTATCCAAACTATGGGATGGATTTAGCATAGATGCTGACACACCTGGAATCAGCTTAAGTCTGGTTGCACTTAACATTTGACTCTAAAGGCAGAGGGATACAGAGGGACTCAGCACTTTCCATTTTCTGCTCTACTACACATCACATAGAGCTCTCTGTGGTTATTGCCTCCCATAAGTTCCTAGCTGGATAGCACCAGTTCTTCCTTTGTCTCAATTGTCTTCGGTTCTAGGTGAATTTTGAAAGGGAAGATTGGGAAAAAAAAGTACTTAATTGAAAAAAAAAAAGTGTGGTATTATTTAACCAGAATTGTCTCTTTTAGACCTGCACTCAATAGTTTCAGTCAGAGCTTTAGACATGTGGAGTGTGTAGTCCAGTACCAATCACAATGAGCAACTGAATATTCAAATGAGCTTTAGCTCAGGGATTCCTTTTCAGATTGAAGCAGAGTAGCCCACAAGTTGTAGGTTTATCTGAATATTTTTTCCTACTAATCTATAATTCCCTCCAGAAGGCTGTTAATGTGCCACTGTTGCTGAGATTGCAAAAGTATCCAAGGTACACAAATGAGTGTTGGTTCCCCAACTGTATAACTTAAACCAGCAGAGTTGTTTCTTATTGTTATCCCAGGGAGACTCATTTTTCTTTGAGAATAATTACCCTGTTTGTGGAGGGCTGTCCTTGTCTGCCCTTGCCACTGACACTGTTTGGAATTCAGAAGGGTGCTTTTGATGGATGGCTGGTCCTTTTCTTTGAATACTGCTATCTTAAAGGCTTTTACAGATACTAAAAAATGACATAGTGAGGTATTTTGAACCATTCTTCCTTCCTTGTGCACCTTTAGTATGGTACTGGCTTTTAAAAATGAATGTGTTTTAAAATTCATAATGTCAGGTATTGCTCCATTTTGCTTCTTTGTAATAAGAATACAGCAGTAGTTCCTGCTTGAAAAGGCCCCATATGTGATTTTTTTAAAAACAATGGACTTTAGTTTGTTTTGTGTTCCGGATTTGGCTTTTTTCCTTCTGCAAACTTGTACAAATCACTTGTCTTCCTTTTCAGTAGCAGAAGTGTGTGAATATCTGTTTTATCAAGGGCTTGTGACATTCACACAGAACAATTATAGACAATTGCAAGGGTTAATCTCTCTATAAGATATCAGTGTTACCTGCACTGGCTGTACACTGGAAGCAGAGGTTTGCTGGGATGCACAAGGCCATTTTCAGCTTTTCCTAAAGTACCTCTTTCTAAACTCTGCATATTTTCCAGTTCAAGCCCAGATTAAGGCCTGGAATGAATTTTGAAACAAAAATCCCCTGAAAATGAAGAGTTAGGGCTCTGTGTTCCCAGCTTGGCAAAGCATGGTTTGTTTGTAATCAATGTTTCTGCTAAGGAGAGTTATTTACTGAGTGCTAAAAACTGCTGCTTTGGTTAAATGCTTCCATAAATTGAAGAAGTTCCATAAAATTTATTTTAAGTAAGCATCTGCTAAATATATGGGAAATCCTGGAACACCAGCAAGGTTTTGGTCAGGAACAGCAGAATCACTGTGATAGCTGGCACTTACCTAGTCAGAGGATGAATTTGTTCTGGACTCAAGTCAACATTCCATCACTAGAAAGTATTCTTGGGGATTTTGTTTTGGTTTTTTTTTTTAATGGGCATTAAGCCAGATCTGTTAGTTTGCTTATTTTTCCAACACTCTTAAAAATTACTCGATGCAAATATGAAGTTTGTAGGACATATTTGTGTGCTTTCTTGTGTTTATTACCTACATGGCAGCTGAATATAAATTTTTAATTTAATACAATATTTCAAGATATGATGGGGTAAATGCAGAAATAAACTTTTTGCTTCTCTGCAACCAGAAACAAAAAGGTAGTGTTTCTCAAAAATAAATTTAGAGCATTAAAATGGTTTAACTTTGATTCATGGAGAAGTTAAGCAGTGCAAATATGACCCAGTTATAACTTTAACTACTTCCAGACTGCAGTCTGGAAGGATTTTAACAAGTCAGTGTGAAGGCCAAGCCTAAATCTTGCATACTAGACGTGTCTAGGAAAAAATTACATTTTTAGGGGTTTCTAGTAAGAGTTTGGGGGGGATTGGCTGTTGGTTATGTCAGCATAAGAAGGTTTTGTATTGCAGTCCTGCAGGTTTCAGTTCTGTCTGGTTCATATTTCTATTGTTGGATTTTATATCTGCAGTGTAAATACTGTACATGTCCCTTTTCAGTTCCAGTCAAGCACAAACCCCAAATGATGACTTTTTGTCAGGCCTGTGCTGTTGAAAGGCAGAATCAGAGCATCATCCGAACACAGTTTTCCAACCAGTGTCACCACAGTAGGTCCTGTAAATTTGGTACCTGTCAAAATCTTTCATGAGTCTGTGACAGCAGCTGAATTTAAAGAGCATTATTTTATCCTTTAAAATTCAATTTTAAAAAAGAGAAAAAATACCAAAAGACACTTATATTTTTTATTTTTTTGGGGTCACATAAAGCACACAAATCTCTGCCCACTCTACTGCCTCTGCTTTTTTTAATCCTAAAATGAACTTTGCCATCATGTTAAAAATGAAACTCATGTATTTCCATTTTAACAACTTAACAGAGGTTTAGAGAAGAGGTTCCCTTATGGCCCTGTTGTTGTCCCCTCATCCCACCATTCTTGATACTTATTTTTGTATATATAGTTTCTCTTTTTTGTTCGTTTCCAAATGAAGTCTTTGGTTTTGTGAAGCTCTTTAACTGCCTGTAAATCAGTACCTGATATTTTTCAAACAAATTTACACATTTTCCTCATCTAGAGGAATAGAATACTTGTATCAAATACTCAGTAAGTTCAGTACATTCTTATAGAATGTTCATACTCAGGAAAAATATGAGCTTTATCATCTTTGGCTGAAACAGGTAAAATGTGAATACCTGAAAAGCTGTTGCCTATAAAATGATGGGAATGTCTGAAAACTGAGGCTGAAACCATTGGAATATGAACTGTTTCTGTTGTACAACCTGTGCAGATGCAGACTTTATGGAAAGAAAATTGTTTTGCACTCTTACAAAAATGTTTAATTACTCACACATGGCAACTCACGTGGCTTTTTTCCTTACATGCTCACAGGATGGACAGAACCCGGGGCCTCCTCCGCTGATACCAGGCCTGGGGCAGCAAGGAGGACAAGGTCGTCTGGGCCCTCACAACCAAGGACCTGGTCTTAATAAAGGTAATTAAACATATTGTTTGTTCTCCTGTGACTCAGTCTCCTCAAAGAGGGGCTGTCCCAGTGCAGTGCACCCAGGGAGAAATGGCTGGAGCACAGTGCAGGGCCTTGGCTGAGAGAAAAGCTTCCACAGATGTGGGGAAAAATTTTCCCAGAAATATTGTTTAATATGAAATGTGTCCCGTATGCTTTCTAGAACTGTATGAACTAGAGCATCCTGAAGTGATTTAGACATTGTTACAGAAACCTGCTGTGATTTTGTTTTGTCCCTCAAGGCGATGCCCGTGGGCCGCCCAACCATCACCTGGGCCCGCTGTCGGACAGACGGCACGAGCAGAACAGCGGCGGCCCCGAGCACGGGCCAGAGAGGGGCCTGTTCCGAGGGGGGCAGGACTGGAGTGATGGCAGGGACAGCAGGGGCATGCCCGACAGGCGGGGCCCTCACCCCGACTTCCACGATGACTTTGATCGGCCCGACGACTTCCGTGATGATTTCCACCCGGATAAGAGATTCGGCCATCGGTTACGAGAGTTCGAGGGGAGAGGAGGCCCACCGCTGCAAGATGAGAAATGGAGACGAGGGGGACCTGGGCCTCCCTTTCCTCCTGATCACAGGGAATTTGAAGGAGGTGGTTCCAACCGTGGGCCTCCTGGTGCTTGGGAAGGACGGAGACCTTCAGATGACAGATATCCACGGGATCCTGAGGATGCACGCTTCCGAGGAAGGCGAGATGAGAGGTAAGAAAAAACCCGTTTCTCTTTCTTGGGTTAAAGGGTAAATGGAGGGAACTCTTTTATTCCTGGTTTCCTTTTCATTAAGGAGTCTATCTGTTTCAGATTTATAAACTGGAAACCAATAAGGAAATGAAAACTCTAATATACCTGAGTATAGAGTCCATAAAAATCATTCAGTAATAGAAGAAAGCTTGAAAAATGGTCATTGTACACAGCAGCTTCCGTGTCTTTAAACAGTAAGTAAAGAGAAGGGGGAAAGTTTGTAGAGAAGATCCAGTGACACAGGATGAAGATCTGAGACCGTTCTGATGAAAATTGAGAGGAGACTTAAAAGGTTAAAGTGACAAACTTTTGAACACTAGAAGTGGATTTTGAGATTCTGTCTCCAGTCACAAACTACAGCATGACTGTAGAGACTGTAGGATGAGATGCAATGCCCTTGTAAGGAGCAGGAACAGTGATCTGACTGCCAGATAGAAGGGACAGACTTACAGCATCTGTTGGACTGTCGAGACTATTTTTTCATACGTTTGCTCGTAGAAATTTTATTTCTCTTTCTGACTTATTTCTTAATGCCAAGCGAAGAACTCAAAAATAATCTGATTTACAGCAATGTCCTTGTCATTGCTCACAATCTCCAAATAAATCACAAAGGGATAAATTTGCTTTTAGTTACCAATGTGGAGGAATTTAGTTACCAAATATGGAGGAATTAATGCTGTATCTGAAATTAATTATCAGCAAAATTACTCCAGATTTATGTTAATTTAATAAAGTGAAATTTGGCCTCCAAGGTCTAAGCCTCTCACTGACCACCAACTCTCTATGTATAAGAACATGTGCTTGTTACGGATATGCTGTAGTCTCCACATAATGTGAATTTTGTGTGTTTTAGTTGCCTTTTTAATAATTTTCTTACATTCCTTTTACTTTGCATCTATACAGCTCTTCTTTTAGCTATTTTCTACCTAGCTCTGTATGATGTAACTTCCTTTTGTGTGAAGAGTATGAAAAGAAATGAACAGTAACTTAAAGAAGGTAACAATTAAAGCCATTTTTAAAAAGCAAAGCTAGAGAAAATCCATTTGGATGGTCTAGTGGTCCAATGGTCTGCATCACAGAACTCTAAAAGACACAGCAGACAAGACTTTTAGAAGCTCAGTAGAGATTTTTCAGATCTTATATTGAAAATGCTTAGGGACTGGAAAATATTTTATTATGGTCCTGATTTTTAAAAAGTTTCAGGAGGGAAACAAGAACCTTGTGACCTGTAAATCTGACTTTTGAACTCAGAGTATTCTATTTATCAGCGTACAAGTGTTTGCCCAGAGAGTTTGAAATTAAATGGCACAGGGCTCTAAAAGGCTCACTGTGCTTGTAAATTTGATGATTTTCTTGGAATGAAGATGAACTAGGTGCCATTTACTGCAGATGCTGTGGTGGACTTAATCCCAACCACTCGTTTAGCTGACTTGGTTTGAAATTGAGGTTGTAACTGGTTTGATCAAGCATGAGAGGCAAATGTGTGTATGTGTGTTTCTCTCTAATTTCCCATCCTTTTCATCCCTGTCCTGTTCTTACTCTATATCAACATGATGCTTCTACTGCAGAGACCTGCCTCTTCCTGCCTGCTAATCTGCACAGTGTGTAGTTGTGTACAGTAAGGTCATAGGCCTCGGGGAAGAAGATGTGAGAGCAGTCAAACAGGAACTGAACGCGATGCAAGGCAGGGTTTTATGTGTGACTGATATGAAAAGGCAAATAAGGATATCCATAACAATATTAGGAGCTGTGGCTCTGTCAGGCATAGGTATCATAGATTGCAAAACTCAACTGTGTCCATGAGTTGCCTGAAATAGGAAAGGCCCTGTTCCTGCAGCCCTGGGGCCTCGTGTTGAAAATCTTGGTAATTTCCAAGCTAAGTCAAATCACACCATATCAGTATTAAAGCAGGAGGCCCTCTAAGAAACCTCTAGAGGACTGTGCTGTTTCAAGGCTAAACAATATTGCTCTGTGATTATTTGAACCATTTGTACCTGAAACTGTTGAGTTTGTTTTCCCAAACCATCCAGGTTAATGTAAATGGTTCATGGTCTATACAAAGCACTCCTCCATCCACTGTTGTACCTGTACAGGCACAGCAGCCTCCTCTCTGTATTGTGTTTGTTTTCTGGGAGGTGGAGACAGACCTATTGTTTTTTATTAAAAACAATGTAAAAGTTAAAAAATATTGTATTGTGTTATGACTACTGTTAAAATATTTAAATTTGTAATTAAAAGGTTAATGTTGTTAAAATTCTAAATAAAAGTATCTAAAGTTTTGCTTGTAATAGGATGCACTGTGTCGTTAATGAGCTGGGGAAGGGGATCCTGCACACAGCCAACACCATGGGAATACTGCGGTGCTTCCAGTTCAGCCAGTGTGAAACTGGGAGCACTGGGGAGGTGGGAGGCATCTGTGACTGGGCAAGGAGTGCTCCACACCGTGTGCTGTCACTGAGGGTGGGCAGAGTAGTGGGGTGGCACTGTGGGGACACCAGTGTGCCTGCACCAGCTGCACACCTCAGCCGGGCTGTGAGCGAGCCGTGCGTCCTTTGGAGCGCCGTCCTCACAGCAGGGCTGAGCTCTGCAAACACTCCAGGGCTTTGAACTGCTTGTGGCAGGAACAGCACTGCTAGTTACCCACACAGCCAGTCCAGGCTTACCTGACATGGCACTGGCAACTCAGGAAGAGCCATTCTCCTCTCTGCAGAGCTGTCCAAGTCCCCCAGTGCGGCGCTGGAGGAGCTGCACTCAGCTAAGATGCAGTGCAGAACCCAATCGTAGCAAATTCCTGAAGATGCCCGTGGTACTTACTAGACAGCAGTTATCAACTTCAGGGTCATAATTACATTTTGCAACACAAAATTCATTACTGCAGTTGGATAAACTGCTCTTCAGGTTGCAGAATGCCACTGTGCACTGTTCAGCCATCACTGTGCCTACAGATCCAAGGGCAGTCTAGATGCATTTGCTAAACTGTAAACTTTGAAGAATGGAATGAAAAGGAGAATTGTTTGTCAAAAGAATCATAGAATTAATAGGAATGAGATCCTGTAATGTTTTGGTATAGCCACGACTCTCATTGCTTCTGTGTTTTCAGTTTGTTTTATGGTGGAAATGGAAAGGAAAAAAGGGAAGGGGAATGTAAGACCATCAGAGTTAAGGGGAACTCACTTATACTTTTCCTTGCCTTACCTCACCTTGTATCTATCATCATTCATCAATTGTTTTTCCCACCTTTTCATTAAATGAATGCACTATGTTTAATAATATTTTTCTTGTATGAAAAGCCAACATAATCAGCGGACAGAAATATGAGGGGAAAATTACAATGCTTACTATGCAAGTGCTCAAAGGCAGAAACGAGCACTTTCCCACCTACAAATCCTTTTCTAGTAACTGTGTGTGCTGTAGCATTAAGTGAAACAGTTTAGAAATTAGTTGATAATTAAACTGAAGCTGACTCAATTATGCCTAAAAACCACATTTGTATCGTGTTCTTTCTCGTAGCTTCCGAAGAGGAGGACCCTCGAGACACGAGGGCCGGGGACCCAGGGGCAGAGATGGCTTCCCTGGCCCTGAAGATTTTGGGCCAGATGATGCTTTTGACTCTCCAGATGAAAACTCCAGAGGAAGGGACCATGGTGCTCGGGGGCGAGGTCGAGGTGCTTTAAGAGGTAAGGGGAATGTTCTTCCACACAGAAATACAAGGATGAGGAAGGAAAGGCATTTCTTGGGCAGATGACATTATTTTCATGAATACAATGTCTCTTCTCACTCCTGTCCCCTGCTTCTCTTATTGCTCAGGAGCTCGGAAGGGTTTGCTTCCTACTCCAGATGAATTCCCACGCTTTGAAGGAGGGCGGAAACCAGAATCCTGGGATGGAAACAGAGAGCCAGGTAAAAAATTTGGTGAGGTTTGTAGACTTCTACTCAAAAAAATATTTTAAAAATCATGTCTTTTTCCTGTACCTCACATGTTTGTTACCAGTATTTTACCATGAGAAAAGTCATGTCAGTTCTTTGGTCTTTTAAATTTAGGAAAAAAGAACTATACAGAATTTAACTGGCTCTTAATACAGCTGTCTTACTGAATGAAAGTGATTGGCCTCAAAGCCTTGATTTTCAATTGTGTTCTTGTACAGTCCAAAACTGCCCAGGCAGCTGTCACCTCTGGATGACTGAATCACACGTCATGGGGTGTTTTTTAAATGTGTATTAATGCCAACAGCAGTCTTTCTCTGTGTTGGTATCTATTCAGCTGCAATGTCTGACAGCTTGTGTTTGAAATTGTGTTACTAAAGGCAACCCCATATGGGGCAAGACAGAGCTGTAGAATGTCATGGAAAACATCATAAATGACACATGAATAAATGAAGATGTGATAGTCTCTAAAATACATGAAAGTATTTTATACTGGAAAGAACACTTTACATCTGCCACAGTTTTCTTTCCCATCATCTTTAAAATCTGTTTTACCTTTAGCTTTTTTATTAAAAAATGGGACAGAGGAGAAACTTTACATAATTTTAACTTCAAATTGTGTGCCAAGCAGTATGGGCAGTTTGTAAATTTATGTGGCTGCCTCCAAAAATGAGGAGTAATGATCCAATGAACATGACTTATCCTGTGTTTTCATGCACAGGTCCTCGTCCAGATCACCCTCCTCATGATGGGCACTCTCCAGCCAGCAGAGAACGTTCCTCTTCACTCCAGGGCATGGACATGGCCTCACTGCCACCACGGAAACGTCCCTGGCACGATGGACCAGGAACCTCTGACCACAGAGACATGGATGCTCCAGGTGGACCTCCAGAGGAGAGGGGCAAAGGTAAAAAGCTCCTTTGTTTGGAACCCTTAAATAACACTGGCATGTGTTTTCAGCATTAGGTTTATACACAGAACTTCTCTTTTCAGAGGGGATAAAGCTGAGCTGGTAAACACCTGATTTTACCAGCTGGGAAGTTAAAGACCAGTCTTACAGGAACATAAGAACAGAGGGATTTTCAAACATCAAATCCAAATCTTGTCTCCAGCATTGCAGAATCCCCTTCTTTACTGCCCTGTTTCAGAAGTAGTTGGTTTTTGGTTCCCTGTTACTCCAGCTGGAAACTCATTAGGAGTATTTTTCCCTCATTTTCAGAATAGTTGTTTATTAATATTAATGCTTGTGATGTTATCCTTTAACTCAAATATAAGAACATTGAGCCTGGAGCAATATGTCCCTGAACTGCTCTCTAAACCTCTGAAGATCTGACATACTAAAATATGATTTTTATATTTAATGGCTTTCTAGTTATCTTTTGTGTACTTCTCTAATTGCATTAAGAATCATATAAACTTTTGATATACACAACATCCATGGACAGACCTCTAAAACTTAATTGCAGTAGTCTATGCTTTAAAAAAAAGGGGAGGGAAAATGTTTTCCCTTGATCTGTGCTTATCATTCACTAATTTAATGTCTTGTGTTGTAATTAAGTTGAATGTTCGTTCCTGTTATTACTGAATGCCCCCTCTATTTGCACTGAACTCCACACTTCCAGCTCTTCTCCAAGTCAGCTCTGATCTGTTTATTCTTTCTAGAAGTTGTTCTGTATCTTTCACTGTCCTTGTTCCTCTGTATGTGCTATTTTGAGTTTTAAATTTTCCTTTTCTAAATTAAATGAAGTAAGTAGGAACTGCACACACAATTTAAGATGTGGTATAACCATGGATTTCTGTAATTCTCTTGGATTTGTTCCACTTTATCCATTCTGTCCTAATAGTTCCTGGTGTTGTAGTTCCCTCTAAGTGGTCACATGGTAGTGCAACCCATACAACACATTCTTTTGGAGTCAGTCCTATTAGCATCACACCAATTCTTGATCCTATTTCTTACAGATCTCAGGACTTCTGTTCTCTTGTGTAATTACTGTCTTTCTTTAATGTCCTCACATTGACTACCCACTGTCAGGTAGTGATCAGTGACAAATGTCCTTCTTATTTGCTTCTGGATGCTGAGCTGGCAGCCTGCAGCTGAATTTGTTGCTGTTGTTAGACTGCACAGCTTTGTCTCTGATGCCACTGAACACTGAATCCCATCCCACTTCTGTCACCATTGTCCCAAAGCTCATTCAGTTTTAACTGCATGTCACTCCTCCTCTGCATGGACTCTATTCCCAGGTTTTATCATTCCTTCACAGACGTTTTGAACAAAACTCTGCTGATAAACTTCTTTACCAGTATTTTTCCTTCCATATCCACGTGCTGTAGTTCTCAGTTTAGCCAGCATCTATCAAATCTTTAAGGATTCCTTTTCCAGCTTCAGTAATGATTGCGATAACTCTTATCAGATTCTTTGTTCAAGTCAAAACAATTGTTGTCCAGGCACAAGTGTGGTAATTAACTGATAATGTGCTAAAGAAAGTTTAGAATGATGGCAGGAAGCCTGATAAACAAGCCATGAACAATACTTTTTCATATGTGGGCTGTGGCACCTTCAGTTTTATTAGTAGAGTCATTTAAGATTAAAGCTTCATGAATGTTTCTGTGAAATAATTTGGTAACAGTTTTACATGGAACCAACCACAATCCACAAAAATTCACTCCTGGTAAAGTGCAGCAAAAATACCTGAATTTAGCTGTAGTATGTGTCCTTAAAACAAGGTTACCACTGATTTTGCTTTTTCAAAATACTGCTTCATATTTTAGGCTAATGAATTGGGTTGGGGTTTCTTAATGTTCATGTCAAACATATCAAAACCAAGAATGTGAGAATTAGAAAATTCTATTCCTGGCAGTAAGAGCTTGAGTAGTTTTTGTTCCTGGTTAGTAGTAAACTAAAGCACTTTTCCATTATTTTTAGCCTAAAATAGAACAAAACAGTAACGTTACTCATGATCTTCACCATCAGCCTCAACTGTCTCAATTTGTCAACAGTGCAATGTCTTTGTTTAGGATTAAAAAAAGTATTTTGCTATAAAAATATAGCAAGAACCACAGATAGTGTTGAAGCACAAGAACTAGCAGTTTAGAGGAAAAGCTATCACTATTCTGACTTCATTTCAGTGACTGCTGACAGTATCAAATATAAGCTCCTTTAATTCCCAAGGAATTGCTTGATTGTTGTCTGTTTTCTGAACTGTAATGGAGACACTTAATCTGTATAAGAAAATTGTACTGAGGGAGGAGGCATAAAATTGCAGGTTTCAGCTCCAGCTGCTTTATGAATGATGACACCACGGTAGAACCAGCTCAACACATGGCATGTCTGGGAAGAGACTCAGCTCAAACTTACACCAGTAACCGGTTGTGCTTCCCTTGCAGGACGAGGAAATTCAGGACCTTCACAGAGAGCGCCAAAATCCGGGAGGTCCAGCTCTCTAGATGGAGACCACCACGATGGATTCCACAGGGATGAAGCCTTTGGAGGAGGCCCCGGGGCAGTCAATAACCCTTCTCGAGGAGGAAGGAGCGGCAGCAGCTGGGGAAGAGGAAATAACATGAACTCTGGCCAGTCCCGGAGAGGAGGGTCTCGGGGCGGACGAGGCCGATAGAAGAGGCTTTGACTGGGTCATGCCCAGTCCTTGTGGGACAATATTTAAATAGACTGCTACTCTGGACTCAGTCACCTGCAATGCCACGAACCTGGATTCTTAACTGGGATAACTGAATGTGCATTACTTCCTAACAAGGGTCCTTCTTTTCTAAATCATTTGCCTCTAGCTGCAATATTGTAGCTAGCTTTGTTTTGTTCTTTCCACTCCCATTCCCCTCACTCTCTTGTTTTGTCAAGAGCTGGAATTTCTTTTAAGTGTTGTGGAACATGGAGCATCTCCACAGATTTCAGTTCACCTCCAGACAGAAACTTGTTTCTATATGTACAGTTTGTCAAAGAGTTACGTTGGTTTTGTATGAATACAGAATGTAATTTGCGCAAAAATTAACAAAAAAATCAACAGTGTGTGATTCTTTACTTACCTATTACTACAGAGGGTTGTATTTAGGCAAACTTCAGATGTTTCAGATGGAGCAACAGTACTACCTCCTGAAATCTCAGCCGTTTAAAATACTGAGAGCCAATTCCTAGGGGTTTTTTTTATCATGTATAGAGAAGTTTCATTTTCACCTTTAGCCACAGCTGTCTACAGATTACAATGGTGCTCATGTAAAATTCCAAAATGCAGGCAATCACCACTGCTTGCTAGTCTGCCATCCTAGAACAGAAAAGAGTGGAAGAGTGTTTAGGACAAGTTGTCAAAGACATAGTGTGAGTTACATACCCTGGATCCTAAGACAGGCATGACAGCAAAGATTGGCATTCTATATTTCACCTAAGTGAGCCACGGAGTTTTGTTCAAAACAGCATCTGTTTATAGAAATTGAGAAAGACAGTTTAGCACTTGTTTGGTACGTTTTACAGCAGCTGTGTGACACATTGTTTAAAGCTATGGGTGTTCAGCAGAGTCTGGTGCATTAATTGCTGAAGTGCAATTCATCACTTCCATATTAAGCCTTTTAAGTGTCTTTTTCTTTAGGATATTGTTACCTGGTTTTACTAAAGGAGGGAAATAGGAGGAGGGGTTATTCCCATTTCCCACATTTCATAATAAAGCTGCTTACCAACCACAAGTTTGTTTTCCCCATAAATCATTCATATTAACCATCTCCAGCCACCATGTTATCAGAAGGCTCCTTTAATACCTAAAGCCTCAGTGAAAATGTTACCATGTAAGTACTTACTCTACAGATACCCCTCAGGAAGGTCCTATATTGAAGGTAGAGCATACAGTGAGAAATCACTACCAGGCTTCCCTCTCTCCTGCCTTGAATTTCAGGTTATAATCAGGATGAGACTTAGTTCTAGAGGCTCCTGCAACCCAGTAACACATGGCAGCTGTTGCATCTCCTCATAGGCAGGTTTACCAAAGACTAGCTCAAGTCCTGATGTCCCATCTTCCTTAAAGACATCCAAGCACAGATGCTTAACTGCTGTTCTCTTGGTTCAGTCAGTCACAAGTACCTTTTTTTGCTTGGTTTTTAATTTGTGGTGTATAAAATCACATTTGAAAATTGTAACTGATTGTTAGCCTATCAAATTCTCCTCATGGGCCTCAGGAGAAACAGAACAGTCTTAAAGGAATTAACTAGAAACAGCTGAGTGCATCTGATATGACACAGTTTGTCCCTTGACATAAAATGCTTTTTTTAGCTCTATCTGAAGGACTTTTGGCACTTTGGGTGTATGTCTGGGAGTTAGGATTTGTCCTGAAGTTTTCATGATAAATACTAATGATTTAATCATTGGCAAAGAGGAAAGCTTGCCCTCTTTATTTAGCAAGCCCAATATATGTTTAAGGGGCTAAAAAAAGTCTAATACTTAGACTATATGAGTTAGAGGATGAGCTTTAGTTTTAGTTAAACCACAGTCCTCTACCAAAACAAGTTAAAGTATACGTAACAAGGGAAAACCCAGCTTTATCTAGACAACTTATATTTCCTCTGATGATTGGTTAATTCCTTAAACAATGGTACTCAGTGTTAAGTAATATTCTTAAAGGGGCAGCTTTTTAAATGGAGTTTTGAAATATTTCACAATCATATGCTCAAAAAGTCCTACAAAAATCTGGTAATTAGATACAGTTTCTACAAAATTGTAGAAGGTAATAGCATAGCACAAGAGACAGAAGCAGCTTCCCAGTCTGTGATACCATGACCCACTATTACTGGGAAATGGGCAGTTATTTAATGGGAATATCCTTCTGTATTCCTCAGGTCATGTTATTTTACCAGTGCTGCGCACAAACTTTTATGCTCTACCTGTTAGTTCAGAGGTTGTCTCAGATTTAATTTTACACTGCTGTTAGGAATAAAATTAATTTTATATACTGTAACTTAGAAACTGTAAAAACTAGAGAGCTAATTCAACACTATTCCAATAGCTCTGATCTACATTCTTAATGGAAAAAAGTGACCATTAGTGAAATGTCTATACTGACAACTGGAGACAAATAGTTTTATTAAAGCAATCTGTGTACACTTAAGCACCCCTGTTAACAATTTCAGTTTAATTCAAAAAAGTATTTGGTGAATATGTTAAGACTAAATAGTGATAGCAGGTAAGTATTGCTGTGGCTTTACTTTCTTCACGAGGCACCAATGCTCAGTGAGATACTCACAGGGGGCTCTGTGCAGGTGAGGCCCCGTTGTCCCATTTCCTTGTACACGGCCCAAACTGGAGCACCCGGCTCTGCCAGCCTGAATTCAGCACCCTCCTCAGGCAGCTCCGTTTCTGCACTGAAGCAGAGCTCCAGTTACTGGCAAATCTATTTTTGAAGGTCAGGCTGTGACAAGTAAGCAACTCCTGCCCAAGTTCAGAGAGCAATATGTGTACACAAAAGTTAAAGTTCTAAGAGCTGAAGCTACCGTTTCCAAGCCCAATTTGGTCCCTTACAGCAGCTGTAAGGCAGCAGTACCTGCAAACGCCAATGCTCTCAATTAACATTAGCACTTTGCATCCTCTGCTCATCATGCAGGAACATCCCCTCCCCTTACAATTACGGGCAGTGTTTGTGACCCAGAGCCCCAGGAAAGTTTGTTTCACTTACTGGATGGTTATTTTAAAGCTGCTTTTTAGAGAGAAATGCAGTTCAGTGGCCACAGTCTTCGTATTCACCACTGGTCTGAGGTGACAGCAAAAACAGTATATGTTCATAATGTAGGGGTCGGCACAAAATGAGGTAATACCAGTTAATTTTTCAGTGTTCTCCCCTACACTCGATCGCATTTTGCTAAATCATCTTCGTGTTTCAGCATCCGGTAGCCTTGGGCACCTCAACTGCTCCTCAGTACCGGCCAAATCCACATCGACACGGCGTCGGCTCGGATCTCACGGTGTGCAGCAGCCGCCGCAGCAGCCACATGGTCCCAAGCTGGAGGTATCAGAGGGATGCTGCCAGCTCCGCACCCAGAGGTGGAGCGATGCCAAGCCATGGCTGTGGAGCTGGCAGCGCGGTAAGGCAAACAACGAGCAGGCTCACACCGCACACAGCACCTGCAGCTCCGCGTCACCGGGGCCGCTCCGCGCTGCCAGCCCTGCTGCTGCTCCTCGTGACAGGACGCGGAGGAGGCGATGAGAAGCGGCGTCCCCCGTCTGGGACTCGGCTCTCAGTCCGTGCGCGAGGGACTCCGGCGAGGACGCGGCCGCTCCTCCCCGGTGCCGGTCTCACAGAGGCAGCGCCTTGCCTCGGCCGCACACCGCGGTGCGGAGCAGCCCGGCGAGGCGGCGCAGGCCGGCGGTACCCCCGGGCAGCGCGGCCAGGAGCGCGGCGGCGGCGGTGCCGAGCTGCGCGGCGGCGCCCAGCGCGGTCAGCACGGTGCTGCGCAGCGCCAGCGCGGCGTACAGCGTGCCGAGCAGCGCCCCGAGGTACAGCAGCGCCCCGCGGCCGGGCTCCCGCAGCAGCCGGGCGGGCCCGCGCAGCAGCGCGGCGGCGGCCAGCGCGCAGAGCGAGCCGAGCGACCAGAGCAGCGCGAACTTGCGGGCGCGCAGCAGCAGCAGCGGCACGCACAGCCCGGCCAGCCCGAAGCACAGCGCGGCCAGAAGCACGCACAGCCCGCTGCCCGCCAGCCGCTGCCAGCGCGACAGCCCCGGCAGCCACGGGTCCTCCTCTCCCGTCCACGGCCACACCGTGGCGCCCGGGGCAGCGCCCGGCGGGAACGGGTTCAGCGCCCCCAGCCAGACCCGCAGCCCGGCGCCGTCCCCCGCCTCCTCCTGCGAGCCGCCGGCGGCCGGCGGTGCGGGGGCCGCGCTGGGGCCGGTGGCGGCAGCGGCCTTGGACTGCGCGAGGTACTCGTGCAGCTGCCGGCCCAGGTCCGCCATGGCGGGGATGGCACCGCGCGCTACAACGCTCCCTCCGCCCACCCCGGCGCCGCCATTTCCCCGGGCAGGGGCCACATCCGGGGCACGGCAGAACGGGCGGCCGCAGGCCGGGAGAGCGGCGCGCGTGCGCCGGGGCTCGTGAGGCGCAGGGCGCGTGCGCGGGGGCGGTGACGGCTGTGACGGCTGAGGAGGGATGGGACAGTGCGGGGCTTGTGAGAGCTGCGAGAACTGAGGGGGCGGTGGGGGCGAGGGGGTCTTTGAGGGCTTGGAAGGTTGTGGAGACTGCGAGGGCTCTGCGGTGTGAGGGCTGGGAGTGGTATGGTGGCTGTGTGGGCTGCCTAGGGCTGCGGGGTCCCTGAGGGCTGTGAAGGGCTATAAACCTGGGATAAGCCTGTCAGTGATTGACAGGCAGGACTAAAAGTGATTGACAGGTGAGATTAGCGCAGGAGATGGATTGACAGGCGGTACTAAGAGCAATTGAGATGTGGAGTCATCCACCCAGAGTGACTGACAGGCAGGGCCAAGGGTGGTGAGGGGCAGGCTCAGCCTCCCAGAGTGAGTCCAGGCAGGGAAATCACCATGGGAATGCTCTCAGCTGCCCAGAGGCACCGGCCTTTCCTTCCTGTGGAACAGAGCTGTCCTTTGTAGCCAGGCCTCCACAACTGAACTTTGGATTCTGCCTTCCAAAACTGTGAACACCTGAGGATTACTCCCAGACAAACGCTGTCAGATGGACAGGTCTCACTGGCCTTGGCTTCCCGGGGATGGCCTCTCAGCTGCCCCACAGACACTGGGGCACCAGGCTTTCCTTCCTGTGGAAAAGGGCTGTGCTTCACAGCCAGCACCCAGGGCTGAAAGTGGGATTCCACCTCTGTAGCAGCACATCTCACCCCACCCAAGAGCTTATCTGTTGCTTGTTAACTGGGCAGATAACTCAAACTGGACAAGCTGTCTTGTATTGAGTTATTTTGGTGCCATGGGGTTAAGACTGGTCTGGCATTTGGAAGACAAAGCTAGAGTTCTAACTGACAGACACCTCACTTTATAAAAGCTACACCAAACTTTCACAAAGCAGAAATTTTCTGTACTTTTCCTGGAAATGTGGAGAGTTTCTCCCATGAGCAGGGCTGCCTGCTTTGCAGTTACTCCCCTGAAGTTAAGTGAATCTGTGTACAGCATCATCATTTCAGTGGTCAGTTATATTTGACTCCTAATCAATACTATTTGTTTTGCTAGCTTTAATATAGATACTTTGATATCCTGCACTGTTTTGTGTTATGCTGTAACCCACTAGTAGTACTTTTTAGTACCAAGAATTGCTCCCAGACAAAAGTTGCCAGGACATATGGGTCCCACGGGCCTTGACTTCCCCTGGGCTGCCTCTCATCTGCACCTGAAATGCTGGGGATGTGAGCTTTCATCAATACTATGAAGAATATTCCGAATATTCCTGGTTTTTTGTTTTTTTTTTTTTTTGTTTGTTTGTTTGTTTGTTTGGTTTTTTTTTTTCCCCAGGAGCCCATGGCCAAAATTTGGATTGCACCTCCAAAATTCAGTATATCCAAGGATTACTCCCAGATGAAAACTGCCAGGACAGACAAGTCTGGCTGGCATTGGCCTCCCCTTGGCCACCTTTCAAGTGCCCCTGAAACCCTGAAAGCACAGTGTTTTCAGTGCTTTCCTTACTATGGAAATGCACTGTCATTCTCATCTAGGAGTCCATGGCAGAAATTCTGAATGCACCTGTACATCCAAGCACTTCTCCCAGACAAAAGCTGCTGGGACAGATGGGTCTGCCTGGACTGTTCCTCCCCTAGGCCACCTCTGACCTGCACCTAAAGTACTGGGCCTGTGTGCTTTCCTTCCTATGGAAATGGATGTAATTCCCATCCAGGAGCCTAGGCTGGAAGTCTGATTTGCACCTCCAGAAGTGCAATGTGCTGGACTGCTTCTGTGCTGATACATTGTTCTGCACCACAGTAAATTGGCATTTCAGACTCAGGAGACTGCAAGCATGTGATGCTACGTAAGGCTGAGAGTTAACCTGCAGAGCACCGTGGTTGTGTGCAAAGTTTAAAGGCTGCAGGAGGAGAGTGACTGCCACGACTGTCTTCTGAATTCAGTTATCAGCTGTGAGGGGGAAGGTCAGTGAGCACCATCTGTGCTGGCACATGTTCCCATTCCAGAATTATGTTGAAACAATTCTGGTAACCTTTGACTCTGAGATTCAGCAAATATTATGGTAGGAAGCACTGAGAAGAAAACTACAATATTGCACCAGTGTGCTTGGCGTGGCTCACATGAGGCAAGGGGAAGGTGAAGACCAGCACTGGTTCAGCAAGAGCTGTTGCTGCCTCAACATTTAACTTACATCCTGTGAAAAGCAGCCACACTCTGGAGTCGTGAGTTTTCCTGCTCAGCTGCATGTACCATCACATTCTTTTACTCTCCAAAACTCAGCTTCAAAACTTAACATGTCCAGCAATGGCTCTCCTATTGTAGGTCCTAAAACAAAAAGTAAGCACTGGCCTTCCCTTTCCCCTTGCAGTCTCACAGAGCCCAGTTACAAAGCTAAGAATGTTCAGCAGTTGGTCCCCCAAAAAAGGTTCTAGAGAAGAAGAGGCCATGCCAGAATTCACTTTACTTTTGCAGCCTATAAACTGCCCAGCCAACAGTGAGACGATTCGTCTTCCTTCCCAGCTGTGCAGGATCACATTCTTTCAGTCTCGAAGGTTCAGGATCCCCAACAGAACCCCTACACCAATTGTTCCCGCACTGATAGTGCCAGGACAGAAAGGGTGTGACTTAGCTGGGCACTGTCAGCGCTCACAAAACACCACGCGATGGCGGTGTGTACTTGCGAAAGAAGGAAATGCACCTTGACTAGCTCTAAACCACCCAAAATGCTGATCCGAGCTGAAAACGTCACTGCTCTCAAATAAACTGTGTCAGGACAGAAAGATTTCACTGACCTTCCCCTTCCAAGAACAAACTCCTATTTGCACCACACTCAAAACGAACTCCTCTGTGCTAATAATTTTTTTTCTCTCTCATGGAGTCCAGCTACAAACTTGAAAACCACTCCCTAAAGTGTAGCTCACAGAAGGGCCAGCTGAGAAAGCTGTTGCTGGCCAAGCTGGCAGTGCAGCCATGAGCTGCACCCACACACCCTGCTGGGCTGTCAGCACCTTCCTTCTCAGCTCTGTGTACCATGGGCATCCTTCAGTCTCAGTCAGGAGCCAAACCTGAACGGCTCCGCTCACTCACTAAAGGTACCAAGACAAAAAGCTCAATGGCCTGGCTTTTGGATTCCCACTGTAACACTTCAGCAGCTCTTACCCTTAGAACTGGAGAGAAGGAAAAGCAATTAAATTCACCAAGATCATCCAGAGAAAGGAGGGAAGGCACCACAAGGCAAGGGAGGGGCAGAGCACAATATGTAAGGTAAGGCAAGAGAACCACAGGAAGAGAAGGAAACCAGCTAGGCCTTGTGTTTCAGGTGCACATGATGGGCTACTGAGTAGAGATAAAGAGTAGCCCCAGCTTTCTGTTCTGACACCTCTGGTGTAGAAAATCCAAGTGGCACCTGAAAAGGTGAGGCATCCTCGGCTCTTAGTGTGGGGAGATTTATTTGACCCTCAGTGTTTAATTTCTCTGTCAGCTTCCCAGGAAAGCCAGACCCTTGTGCCTGATCAGTCTGTCAGCATCCTGTTAGGGGTACCTGAGCAGTCCTACTGCATCAGAGGGTGATTTGACTCACTTAGGGAAACACACTAACAGCAAAAGGGAGACCCCTCAGCAGCTCTTCTCCTTTATTTGAGTATGTTACCCACTGCCAGGGCCCGGGAAGGAATCACCCTGACAGTTACGGAGTAACACTCTTTATTAATATAAAATTATGATAGGTTAAGGTTCAAAAATTGTCAGTGATAGTATCTGAGTGCAAAAATATACTTTAAGGAATATACAGACAGGCTCTAATTCCCAATAAAATATTCAGTGTATGGTTCAGAGTATGATTCTTACCCAATAGGCCTCCCTATGAGAGAAGACAGGTTCAGCCCATCCACTGATCCCAGCAGTTTCAATGGAGTCTTCCCAAACTTCTACCCTGTTCTTGACTTACTTATATTGTATTTCTTTGTATTTAGGTGGAGCTTGAGTGACTTCAGTCATCAACACTTTTGTCACTGATTGGTGTAAATTTCTGTCTTTACTTTTAAAGATACAGGCAAAAATAATTTAGAGCACATGCACAGTGAGGGGTGGTCATACTTTGAAGACAGGTAACTTTGGGATGGAGGGGTGAGTTAATATTATTATTGGGCTTGAATGAATCATGTTGATCTAAGGAGAGGAATTTTTCCACAGTTGCTGGCTCAGCAGTAAGACATCTTCCTGTGTCTCCCCTGGCTGACAAGGTGATATGTGGTTTATTAGCTGCAAAGTACCATTGCATAAGGATTTCCACAGAGCCTGGCCACAGCTCTCTACTGCTCCACCCTCCATCCCATCCCCTTAGCAGGGCTATGTGTAGGGGGAATAACCATGGAACAGGTTTCCAGTCATGCCAACCACATTCCATCCAGGCAGCAGCAAATGTGATTTACCTTATAATTTCCATACCATTATAACTCCTGTTAAAATGCTAATACAACTCCTCAGTTTCCTCTAATATCCCCAGTTACCTGTCCACTGGGTCCCCAGTCATTTTCCCACACCAAGGCATATAAAATTTGTGATTGTTGGCTTCTAGGGTGGGGTTCAGTCCTAGTGTTTGTGCTGCTGTGGAATCCCAGATTGCAAATTTTAAAAGTCTGGGAGCAGATCCCATACAAAAGTTCCTAAACCAAAAAGCTGTTGTTGAATTTTCTCCTTCCCTTGCAACCAATGAACTACATCAAACACACCCCTGCATTGCACTTTTCAACTATTTTTACCATCACAAACTCTCAGTCTCATAGTCTAAATAGAAACTAAAAAGCTGCCAGGTGCAGCTTGTACAGATAAGTTTGTGTGCCATGAGAGAAAGATTTTGGTAACCTCACCTTATAAGTGCACCCCTCTGGTGCCTCTTGGTTCCTCCATGTTAAGCCCCAGCATTGCATCCAGTCTGCCCTGCCCCACGGTGCCTCTTGTCCCCACTTCTCTCTGGAATCTCATCCAATTGGGATTCCTACTTCAGATGCATTTGCAGAGGACTTTGGCCACAAAACACAGGGTACTGAGGTGGAGGCCACCTGACCAGGTCATGGTGGGAAGAATGGGGTCATGGGAATTAGTAGTATGCTGATAGGACTATCCTCTGTTTGGTCAAGTTTCCAGTTCTTGTTGTCTGTTGGTTCAGGACCTTTTTCTTATAAGGCCATGTTCTGAGTTCACCTTCATGATTGGACATTTTGTCCCTATATCTGGCTGTGTTGGCCCCACTCAAGGGGTCTTTGGGATCTAGCCTCTGTAACCTGTGCCATGTTTTATTATTTTCATTATTAAAGTTTTTATTTTCTGGGCTATTCCACCGTTCCTGTTCCTCTTTTTAGCCAGCTCCTCCCAGCCGAGCCAGGCAGGGGGATCACAGCGAGCTTCTAAGCTGATACTTCTCTGTGCCTCTTGTCCCTGTGTCCCCTGCTTGGTGCCTCCTGTCCCCATCACCCCCCAGCTCCCAGTGCCGCTTCATTCCTCTCCTGTGTTCCCAGCATCGCATCTCCGGTCTCGCCTCATCCCGGCCCCTGTCATCCCATCATTCCTCTGGCAACAATCAAACATCTGTGGTTTTATTGTGATTCTTCCCCATCTGTTTGGATTAAAAAAGGGACAAATTCTCCATTTTCTCAGGGGGTTTACTCCAAGTGTGAAAAGGAGCAGGTCTGGAAGATGGGAAGTACTTTGGAAATTACCACAGAAGGCACAAGCAGATGCACTTAGCTGAGAAAATAAAATGGATTTGGATCTGACAAAAGACCTGGATATGAATATTAAATATGTACATGTATGAAATCATGGTACATGTGTGTAAGCTGGTGTGTGAAGAGGGAAAGAAGCAGCTTGGTCACTCACTGCAACGATTGATAACCCCAAATTTTGTGATTTCTCTGAGTTTTCTATTAACTTCAAGGGCTGTGGACTGCTGCTTTATTCAGGATGCTAAGACCAGTTTTGTGTCCTGGATTTGTTGAAGTTTTAGCTGTCTCTCTTGGACATTTATTATGTATTTTTAAAAACATTTGGGCTTTGATGTAATGGTGTGTATATGGACACTGAGAAGGTGGGGCTGGGGGAAGAAATGCTTAAGTCAGCAAAAGATGACATGAACTGAGTAGAAACCCCTCGAATTTGGAAATGAGAATAAATAAAGGTCAAGAATGGCCTTCTAAAGAGCTTCAAGCAAGTATGTGGGGAGGGTGAGCAGAACCAGAACTGCTGGGTAAAGTCCTTTCAGTTGTTTATTCCCCTAATTTTCCCATAGTAATCAGTATTTACAGCTCCCCTCCTGCTTCCAAACCTAAAGCACAACTGGCTGTTGCGACTGTGGGGATATTAAATTCTGTTGTTGTGCCATCAGGATTGCAAAGATCCCACTGCAAAGATCAGGAGAACATTGAGGTTCTTGTTGCATCTCACTGTGCCTTGACCTATGGATGGATTTTGACTGTTTTTAATTTTCCCTTTTCCTGTTGTACTGTCCCTCCCCATGCCAGAGAGTGCTGGAACAGGGACTGCTGGAGGTTTTAATAAGGCTGATTCCACCAGTATTAATCTCCTTGTCCGGGATAAACACAGAGTGGTAGTTACCAAGTCAGCAGCCTTGGGATGCTTTCCAAAGCAGAGCTGGAACGTTTTACCTTTGGATATTTGCCCTGAAGCTACCCTGAGACCAGGTTTAGGAACAAAAAAGAGGCAAGGGCACAAAGACCACCCGACAGCAACGATGATTTCACCACAGGGAGGGTCACTGCCATCCAGGACCGTCTGAAACCCAAAGGTTTAGTACATGTGCTGTAGCTGAATGGAGGGCAGGGGGTGTTTGGGATGAAAACAGGGCAGAAAAGGCTCAACTGAGGCACTAGTTGTCCTGCTCTGTTTCCTGTGGGATGCTGTTGTCACAAGGAAGGCTGTCCTAAGGCGCAGGAGAGATGCTGAAGCAAGTTAAAAAAATCCCCTAAGTCCTAAAAACAAGGGCTCAAATGAAAGTTAAAAGCTTGCAACTTTTTTTTTTTAATATTTGCTTAAATATTTTAAATATATTAAATATATTTATATATATTTTAAATATTTGCTTAAAAATATAGACTAAAAATTAAGAATAAGAACATAACATTTAGGTGTTAGGTGTTAGGATATCGGGGGATGGAGGAGGAAGAGGATGTGAACACAGACAATAAAAGGTGATGAGAAAACGTGGATGTTACCAGCAAAACACAAAGGTAACAGGAGCCCCAGCAATGCCTGGGGGCAAACAGGATGTCTGGCTCTTGGGACCAGGTGTTCAGGAATCCTCATGACCTGTCTGACAAATGACTTAAAGATCTGAATTTGAAGGAAAAGAGAAGGAATTGGTAATTGTGAAGCTTTGGCTGCCGGGTCTGTTTTTTCTGTGACAGAAGGGTGCCTCACTTCATTCTTTGAATTCTGCACTCATTAAGCTGCTGCCAAATCCTCAGCAGCAGATAAAGAGGAGAAGACAGAGCTTGAACTTGTCATCACCCCACCTAGTTTTTGGTCAGTGGGGTTCCTAAAGGCTGGGTGTGCTTCCCAGCTTTCCAATTCCTCTGATCCCTGGAAAACAAGGAGGGGGGAATCCTAACAAAACCTCTTTAAAAAACTTATTTACATTATAAGCTCTTTAACATATTTATGTGAAAAAACATAATATTTTAAGGCCAATGGGAATTCTGTCCCAGAACTATGTAAACAGGCTTTTCAACAAAAAACAAACAACTGAGCACTTCAGGTGTACTAAGGAAGGATACCACTTCAGGCTGTCACAGACTGTGAGATATGGTGCAATGTGGAAAATTCTCCTGAATTTTATAGAGGAGTTCATCCTCAAAGCAAGTTCCACCTAATTTGAGGTGGTTCAGGCGGGGCAGCACTTGCAACAGAGCGATAACAGTACCAAGGGAGACCAAATCATAGAGGTCAAGGCACAGGGTCTCCAGGTGCTCCAGTGTGACAATAGCAACCAGCCCCCTGTTTGTCAGGAAGTAGGCATTGCTGATTTCCAGGTAGCGGAGCTGCTTCATGTGGCGCCCGATGAATACCATGGCAGCATCTCCAATGATGCAGTGCCGTAGAATCAGGCGTTCCAGCTCTTCCAGGTGTGGAGCTGCTGCTTGGATCCCTGTATCGGTGATGCGGTAGGTGCCACAAAGGCTCAGCGTCTTCAAGTGGTTCTGTGAGGAAATGTCAAGAAGATGGTGGTCAGAAAAGGTGGGAATGCTGTGGATAGCGAGGTGTTGTACCTGTGGTGGCGGCACCGAAGGCGAGACGCAGAACCAGGCATCGGGGATGTCGCAGAGGCTCAGCTCCAGCGTGGTGACAGAGGCGGGCATGCTCTCGTACGGGACATGGCGGAGGTCAGTCTCGGTCAGGCACAGCCGGTGGAGCTGGGGACAGCGCTTCCGCAGGGCAGCCAGCAGCGCGGGTGAGAGGAGCCGCTGCTTGCCGCCGGAGCGAGGCGCGCCCCGCATCCGCAGGGTGCACAGGCTGTCGGGGAGGCGGTGGCGCACCAGGTGCCACAGCGTGCGGCGGGAGATCTGCGGGGAAAGGGCCTAGTTCCAGGGCACGGCGTGGGGAGCGGCACCCCCGCGCAATGGCGCGGTTCCCTCCCGTTCCCCTCAGCTGCTGCCTGCAGCGGGGAGATCTGACCCCTCCGGCTCACTCTCTGTCCACAGCGGGCTGATCTCGCCTCCCCCCATCCGTCCAGCCCACAGCGGAGCTCTGTCCGCCCCCGGCCCGCGCTGCGGACGGGCGGCCCGTACCCGGTGAGGGCTCAAATCCACATGCGTCCAGACCGCTCGGTCCTGCGCCAGCCGCTGCCACCGCCGGCAGACCCTGCGGGGAGGCGATCGGCCGTCAGCGCCGGGGCGGGGAAGCGCCAGGCGGCCGGTCCCGCCCGGGGCGACCCTACCTGGCCGCTCGCAGCCGGTCCCGCAGCGGCAGCAGCGCCAAGACCTGCACCAGCACCGAGTCGGGCAGGGCCGGCCGCGCCGCCATCGCGGCCGTTACTACAACAAACCCGGAGCGCGGCCCTGGCGACGCCTCAGTTCCGGCCCGCCCCGGCCGCACCCGTAGGCCCCGGTAGCTCCGCTGGGCTCGGGACCTGCCTGTTTAACCCGCTTCCTTACCGGCAACCCCCTCTCGGTGCCTCTTCGTTCCTCCGCGTTGAGCCCCGGTGTCTCATCCAGTCTCGCCCGTCCCACGATGCCTCTTGTTCCCGTGTCCCCTGCTCGGTGCCACTTGTCCTCGCTTCTCCGTGCCTCTTATCCTGTCACCCCCCCTCCACCACTCCCCCCCCGTGCCTCTTTTTTCCTGGCATTACCCCCCTTGGTGTCTCTTGGAGGAGAAGAAGTGGCTGAGCACAGGCCATTCCTGGTCCAGTCACTCTCCCAGATGCGTTGATTCTAACACCTTCTAAGGTTCATGTGGCACCAGCTCACATAATTTCCTCTCTGAATACCCAGCAGGCCATTACGGGACGGGAACAGCTGTAATGACTCTCAGAGAAAAGCCTGAAATAGCTGCAGTGCATAGTTGCAACCATGGAAGAAGAGAATACAAAGTAATGAATTCAACGCTGACTCAGGAGGATGCTTGAGCAGGTAAAATATGCTGTCCTTACCTCTCCAAAGCTTCGTTGTCCTCTGGAACACGACACAGACTGGGCTGCCATGGGCCCCGTGGAGGCAAACCAGCACAGTCTCAGCTCTGTCCTCGGCTTTTGAGGGAGTTCAGATAGATGAGACAGGCACAGGCTCTCCAACACAAGTTGCTGCTCTCAGCCAAGCCCAAGCACCACTGGATGCGGGTTTAAGAGCAAACCCTGCTCAGCAACAGCACCTTAGGCCCTCTGCCCTCCCCTGCTCCACCCCAGCCAGTGAGATATATAAAAATAGAAGATATTAATGGTACTTATGTATGTGTGTGCATATATATATATGTAATAAATACATAAAGATGTATATTAAAAATAGAAAACATTAATGGTGTGTATATATATATGTCTGAAAAGCATAAAGACATATATAA
This sequence comes from Dicaeum eximium, assembly GCA_013396995.1. Lineage (NCBI taxonomy): Eukaryota > Metazoa > Chordata > Aves > Passeriformes > Dicaeidae > Dicaeum > Dicaeum eximium. Next base: position 712 of record VWZP01002199.1, on the reverse strand, counting down.
GAATAGAAGACATTAACGGTATGTATATATCTATATATATATATGCAAAGCAGAAAGATATATATAAAAAATAGAAGATATTAATGGTGTGTATATATATGTATATATGTAATAAATACATCACGATATATAAAAAACAGAAGACATTAATGCTGTATATATGTATATATGTATCAAAAGCATAATGACATATATAAAAAATAGAAGATATTAATGGTATGTATATATGTATATGTATAGAATAAATACATCAAAATATATATAAAAAATTGAAGACATTAATGGTGTGTATATATATATGTAATAAACACATAAAGATATATATATAAGATATTGATGGAAATATACAATATAAATAATATTGTACATATGTTAATATATTGGTGTACATTTGTGCATGACATAAGATATCTCTAAACGTTATACATCAGTATAAATGTTAAATGTGACATAAATATGAAAAATATAAACAAAAAATACTTCAACGTAGTGTAAAAAAGGGGGTTTCTTTGTTTTTATTTGGTTGTAGGCAGGTTGTTATTATAAATGATATAAATAGTAATAATACAAAAGTAGAAACCTAAATAAAGAGATAATGAATCTATAAAGAGATAAATAGAAAAAGTATTAATAAATAGAAGTAATAGGAATAGATGTATAAAGAATATTGTATGTATTTATGATCAATATGCGGCATGTAGAATTCCTAGGG
>VWZP01002197.1:304311-329367 GCA_013396995.1 Dicaeum eximium | reverse complement strand
CAGCCGGGCCACAGGAGGGGGGCACGGGGGGACCCGTCCGAAGTGGAATTTTCCCGGTAGTTGAGGCGCAGCCACGAAGTTCTGCCTTGAAATGGGCCGGTGGATGAGGCTCTTTTGTTTTGGTGTAAGAACATGAGACATTTAGCAAAAATATTTGGCTCCTTTTCTTTTTTTTCCTATTTTCCTTTTTTTCCGTCTTTCTCCTTTCCATTTCCTTTTCCCTTTCCTTTCCTTCCCATTTCCTTCCCATTTCCTTTCCTTCCTATTTCCTTCCCATTTCCTCTTTCCCCCTCGTCTTTTGAAGCAGAAGTGGGGAAAAGGGGATGGTTTTGCCCAGGGGTACCCGGGAGTTTGAATCACTGCGGAAATCGGGAGGGTTTGGGTGCTGGGCATCCTACGGGATCACATTCCCATGACTTTTGCCTTGTTAGGGAGGAGACTGGGGCGAGCGAGGAGTGTTTTTGTTTAATACTCGAAGTGAATTGAATTCCTGGAGCTTTTCTCATGTTTTCTAGTGGTTCGGGTGATGATGTTAAAGTATGCACGTAGGGTCACGGTGTTTGAAAGCGTTGCTGCAGAAATCTCTCCCATAAATCCAGCTTTGGCAGAGCACACGGAGCGGATGCAGAGGATGTGCTGCACAGGGCTGGGATGTTTAAACTGCACTGACCCTACGGCCCCATGGTGCAGACCCCGGGGATGGAGTTTCAAGGATAGTGTAAATTAAAAAAAAAGTAGAAAATATCCCCTTTCTGGTTTTAGGTAGGTGCTCACCGAAGGGGGGATTTGCAGTAAGGGTTTTTAAAAGGTGTAGCTGTTCTGATGTTTGTGGGAAACAAGTGTGCTGAGAAAACTGCTGACTAAGCTGTTTTACGGGCCCAAGCGAAAGTTACACAATTCTATGCTTCCCCAGTGTTTTTTCTGTGAGGTGGAGAAACCCTGACTGATTCTCTGCAAGCAGGACGTAGCTTTTTTTTTTTTTTTGGGAGAGTGGTAATGACTGGCTGGGGAGGAGGGAACAGAAGTTTTGGAGCCTGAGGCTTTTAAACATAAACCGTTCATTTTGGTGTTAACTCGCTTTGCCCTGCCTGGGGACTGAGGCTCTTCTGTAGCTGTGAAAGAAGAAAAAGCAGCAGCTGAAGACAACACTTCATGTTGCCTGATTTGTGCAACAGGAGAAAATGCTGTCAGGAAAGATTAGGTGCCTTCTTGCCTCTGTGTGTGTGTGTGGAGGAGAACTGAGCCCTGTGCTCTGTAACCAGCTGTGGCTGAGCTTAAGAGTAACTTGTACAACAGGGAGTGTGGCCAGAGATTGTATTTACCTGATGCTGGAGCTGTAAACCACTGGGAAAACGTGCCCCGAGGCAGGCATGAGGTCTTTGCTTCATGCTTGGCTTTGATTGTTTTCCTTGTCCCTCATGAATATGTAGTAAGTGTTATTTTCTATTACTTCAAAAGTTATTGGGGTTTGTAAACTTAATGGCCCAGCTTGTTGATGATCTCTGAATAGCAAGTTAATGTAGGTTGTAAGTTAATCTGTGTGTGGATATTACCTCCAACTTGAAAACAGAGATGCACTGTCCTGGGCAGTGTTTGACTTTGTGTTTAGGTAAACAAGGTCCCTCTAGTCCACCACTCCTTTTCTTCTGTTTTTGGTTGGTATAAATATAAGCTGACGACTTCTGCTTCAGAAAAGCAGGCTGTCCACGTGTCTGCCTAAAAATGCTTTTGGAGAGGAACCCAAATGAGGCTTTTTTTGGTGTCTGTGTTATGAATTACACTTTCTGACATAACTGTCATCAGTTGCTATTAAAAATACTTGTATCCAAATAAACAAGGATTTAATTGGCACATCTTCTCCTTAGTGCTAGTATTCCTGTAAGGCCTTAAAGCAGGGAGAAGGGGAGTATCCTACAGCTCAGGTGAGAGCTGTTCTGTCAGAAAATCTTCTTGACAGCTGTCAGAGAGTACTTTTCATATTTAGAAGACCTCTACAAATCTTCTGTCATGGGTTATACTCCAGGAAGGTATTGCCATGTGTTTGTTGAGCACTAAAGCATGAGGCAGTTTTAAGGGCAGATATAAAAACTGACTCAGAACTAAAACTAAATTTAAAAAAAAAGAGGCTATTATGTTGTCCAGTGATTTTCCTAAATACAGTATTTCTGTTAGCTTCCCTACTTTTTATTACTCATTCTGAGATTAGTGGCAAGAGTTTTGAAGTGTTCTTCTGTGCTGTGTATTCTTTGTGGCATTTCATCTCTCCCTCCCCTTGGACACAGCAAACACTAGCAGAGGACCAGGCTTAAACTTCTTTCTGGCCACAGCCAGCTTAATATTTTGATATGTGATCTGTGTGCCAAAGTACTCAGGCTTGCTTTTTTTAAATCCAGAGAGCTGCTTAATCCTAAAAAAAAAAAAAAAAAAAAAAAAAAGGCCGTTGCTATTACAGAATTGGGACAGCCACCCATAACTGCATTTCTGCTGCTTTTTGGTCCATTATAAATCTGTCTCTGCCCAGGGGGAGAAGAGAGGGAGAGGTTTGGGATGTTAAAGTACTTGTCAGAGCCCTGTGCAGAGCTGCTGTGCCCAGAGCACGTCAGTGGGATGTGCGTGCATTCCTAATAATGTTTCCTAAACACAGTTAAATATTGCTTTGGTAGATGCAGTAACATTCCATTAACTTAGTGACCTGCACAAGTACTGCAAATAAAAATAGATTTATTTTCCTGTCTCTTCTAGGCCAGAACATTTTATTTTAAATTAAAAGAATCCAACAAACCTTCTGTACAGTAAAATGTCAGCTGGTGTCAATAAACAGTTTACATGAATCCCTACTGTCCCTTGGCTCTCCAGAGTCTGTGTATGGGGTGTAAGCTCTGCCATCACCGTGGTGATGCTGAAGAGGAGTGTCATTCAGAGGATGAAGCAGGACTAGCCCAGGGAACTAAATGTGAGTGGGCCCTGTGGGAGGTGTGTTGTACACGTGACAGGAACACAGTGAAGTGAATTAAATATGATTTAACTATCTTGTCTATGGAGATAATGGGAAGAAATTAAGTGCAACAGCACAGATCAAAATCCAGCCTCCAGCTAAAAAACTTTCAAGAGTCACAGGTTTGCAGTGAGCACTTTCTAACCTTAAAAAAACAAAGAAGTTTTCACAATATGCTGCTATGTGTAATTGTTGTACTTCGAGAAGATGCAATCATGTCTTGCATCACACCTTGCAGTCACCTCTTGCACACAAGTGATGTGTCTTAGAAGGCACTGTGATATCCAGAAAGGAAGAGAATAAAAACACTGAGTAGTTAATATTGATTTCATCAGTTAATATTGATTTCTTCTAGGAAAAATGAGCATTCTTCTGTTAAAGTTGTTCATTAGAACATAGAGAACCATTTTGTGGTTCTTAGGATTTAATCCAGTTCTAATTTGAGGTAGTAAAAATGTTCCTACTGTCTTTGAAAGCAGATTGTGTCTTCCTGAGAGTTTTCCTGGCCATCCCATTTGCCAGCAAATGGGGTCTACCCTGTCCTGCCTTTTCTGTTCCCAGCCTGGAGCCCAAAGATGCACAGAACCACAGGCCCCTAGAGGTGTGTTAGTGAGACCTGGGACAGTCTGTCACCTTCTGAGGTGGGGAATCGGCCAGGAAAACAGGAGAACGCTGGACATCTGGGATGGAATTCTGCTGGGTGTCATCTGCAGGAACTGACTGAGAAGTTAGAACTGATGTACTCAAGAAAGATGCTCAGACTCGTGTTGAGTACTGCTGTTTGCTATTCTTACAGATATGCCAGAGATAAATGTGGTTGTTATCTCTTTGGTTACGTTAAAAGGAAAAACAAACAGGTTCTAAGTGTACCCGTATACAGCTCTTCTTTATGTACCAGAATTATGCAGTTTGTGGTGTGATGCAAGATGTTATTTCATCTTCCTTAAACAAAATAGTTACATATAAAATAGTAGCTGTGGCTTGGGAAAACTGTTTTTTTTGTGTTACAAAGTGATTGTTGCAAGCCTGTGAGCCTTGGATGTTTCATAGCTGGAGGCTGATTTTTGCCTGACTTCTTTCTCCAGGCTGTTATATTCACTGGTTGCTGTGTTCTGTAAGGTGTCTGGATATGGGCTGAGTCACAGCAGGTAGTGCAGGCCCTGCTAAAAGAAACCTCATAGTTCCCCTCAGGTGAGAGAGGTGGCCTGTGGGGTGAGAGGACCTCTGCTGCTTTTTGCAGCTTCAGGCCTGCATTCCAGTATCTTTCCTGATGGCACTTAAATTGGATCTCTGTTTTAGTTTCCTTTTTTATATATATTTTTAAATTATTATTTTTAGTCTATTCTATTTAGCTTATGTTATCTCATTCTGAAAATTATGTTCCTGATAACAAGCTCTGCAAAAAAATCCTTGAGAGGAGTGATGGTGCAGATCCCAGGTGGCTGTGTGGCTGTGATTTGTAAAAAACCTCTCAATCTCTTTAGGAAATACCTTTGGTTTGTGTCCATAAAATCATACAGACGCTTCCAGTAAAATGTCTCTGCACTTTTCTGCCTTGATTCCTATTTCCCACTAAGAAAACAGTGAAAGACAAAGCTGAAGTGACTCACCCTGGTGATGTGACTGCTGGAGCGGGGTGAGGGAGGGTGTGGGAATCACGGCTCACTGTGTATGGGAAGAGTGGTTGAAGCTGATGGTGTTACACACAAGACCAGTCATGCATGATGTTTTGTTGTCTTTTTGAGGCAGCTTTGGAATGACTCCACATCTGAGTGTTAGGGAAGGACTCCCAGAATGGGTCTGCACATGAAAAGGAGTTCTTTTGATAGTTCGTAACAGCTGAGGTTTGAGTGATTATCCGTGGCGAAGATGGGAATTGTTTTGAGTAGCTGTGCTAAATTTTTGCATACAGTGGAAGATCCTCACCGTCCAACCTCCTCCTCTTGACAGCAAGAAGAGCTACTTCTTTGGGGAGGATCCACCTCAGCTGCAGCTGGGCAGGCTTGAACGGTTACCAGAGATGTGACTCTGGCTGCTTCTCCTTCGTTTTCCATTTGGGAGCTTCCCATAGGTTTTCCCTGCGGTGTGAATCTCGTATCAGCTCACAGCCTTTTAAAGCATCAGGCATGACTCTGAGAGCAGAGCAGTCAGAATTTCCTCAGGCCTCCATCGTGCAGTGCCTGTAGAATCCCTCCTTGGCTGGATCCCAGGTGCTCTCCCGGTGTGCAGGGACCGGCAGGGCTGTCACCATCGGTCCCTGACCTCGCGCTGGGGAGTCCCCCACACCCCAAACCCTGTGATACCATCCTCACTAAAAAGGGTTTCAGCCTCTGCCCAACCCTTTTCCCTATCAAGAAAAGTGGGTGTTCTCTCTGCTTGGGAATTGTGATGGGTTGTGCTGATACCCTTAAAATGTCGATTTTTTCTGGCTTGTGCCTGAATACGAACACCTGGTTTGTAACCCCCGGTGACCGAGGCAGAACGAGTAACAGTGAGAGGTGTTCGCAAGAGCTGGCCCTGCCTTTGCTCTGGGGATGTGCACACTGTCAAAAGCTGAAAGCTTTAATTCCTCCAGCTCTTGGGGCCAGGAGTAAGGAATTCCAAATTAAACAGATTAGCTGCAAGCTCTAAACTTCTCCCAGCTGTGCCTATGCCCCAGAGAGTGAGCAATGTAAATAAAAGGTCACATTGCACTTTGAAGTTGGTGTATTTTTGACTATTACGCCAGTTCCTTATTTTCTAAAATGACTAATGCAGTGGGAGGCTTAATCCATATCCCAAATACAGGAAAATGCCAAGAAATTCCTATTTCCCATCAGTTGTGGCTTTGCTTATGTTTATTTCAGATGTATAGACTGGATAATTTTTTATGTGTATCTAGGATAGAAAAAGCAGAGTTAAAAAGCAGAAGTGCAGCCACATGTAGTATCAAAGTAAAATTTGAGGTAAATCATCATAAATCAAGCAGTATTTTATGTAGAAGTTATGTGTCAAGGTTTTTTTGCAGAGTTAAGTAATAACCAAAACAGTGACACAGAATATGGTTGTAAAACAGAGAGATAAATCTGCCATGTTTTACTTGGATATCACAAGGGCTTAGAAACATTTAGGGCGTTTTATACACCATATGTGCTTTATTGCTTAAACTGCAGAGAATTTGTACTTCCCTGCGAGACTACTGCGCTCTGTGGCAAAATGCTTGAAGAATTGTCTGGGTGTTTGTACAAGGAACAGCAACAACTCACGGTGCGGTTATGGGACAGCTTCACCACAGCATGCACAGGATGCAGAGCTTTGCATTAAATTTCTGTATGGCCTGTATGTAACAGACAACCTTGCTCCTGGAAATAAAATTGACTTGTAGTAGTGTATGAGGTCCCTGGTTTTTCTGAAAGGGTGGAAATAAAACGACCAGGCACTGTCCACAAACAGAGCAGCTCCTGTGAAGAGCTCAGCTTATTTTGGAGGGATTATTTAACTCTTTTGTCACTCTGTATGTAGATACATCTGGGGGTTTTTTTGAGCTTGGAGCAAGTAATGAGGCTGGTGTTTACCCAGTAAAACCCCACTGAACAAGTAGCACACATAAGATAAGTGTTTGGGTGTTAAAAAGGGATTTTTTTAGAGGATGTGTAGCTTAACAGTTCTGGAGCTGCAATGGCCTCTGGAGTAGAGAGGCAGTAAGGAATGTGTTTGTAAAATTGTGTTTTTCTGTGTGTTGGGAGTGTGAGTACTGTCTATTAAACACTGCATTTACTTGCTTTATGCTTTGCAGAAGGGAGGTGTTTCCCTGACATTCCTCTTTAGCTGAGCCCATGCTCCTCCAATATTTTAAAAGAAGACCTTTGTGTTCACACAGAAGGGGACGTGCTTGAGGGTTTTAATTAGTGACAAATTTTAGGCAAGACCCCTGAGAGGGAGATGTCCAGGGGGTCCAGTCGTGCACTGTGCTGGTTCAGTGCTGCTGCTGTGAAGAAGGTGACAGAAGGCCATGCTGTCAGCGTGGTGGGGACATTGCTGATGGCACATCAGCACTCTCAGCTCACTGAGGACCCAGGTGCCTCTGGATTAAAAGTGCCAAAGCCAATACCTTGAGTTGCACCTTAGAGAGAGTAGGGAGTTATTATTAGTGCTCAGTGTAGGAAGAGGTAACAGTATCCCCCAGCAAGACATGAAAGTTGAGCTGTATTTTTGCTGCAGATTTGATCTGGGATTTCTGAAGCAACAAAGGACACAGCGATAGCTACAGTCTATGAAATCTCTCAATAATAGGATAGGATTTCTCTTCCTTCCATCCTCAAGGTATTAAAATGAAGAAATTAAGCTGCAACAACTGCTCATTAAATGCTGAGGGACTGTGTTAATCTGATAAATGCGAAGATTGTGTTCAGGCAGAAGAGGATGAATTTAAATGAGTTGCAACTTTTGGGTTCATTATTTCAGCCAGCTTTTTCTATTGGCAGTTTCAATATTCCAAAAATTGTATTTCCTGCCTTATATCTGAACAGGATACCACATGTGCTTGTAATTTAAAAGTCACAGGCCACATAACATGTGTGTTATCAACGGTATCTTGTATCATTTTCCTTTTACCTAAAGCATTTGGGTAACATTTATGTGGGTCCCATGGGGGACCTTTGCTTTTTGGAGGCAAAACACATCCATCCTGAAGCCTGAATTTTATTTTGATTTCAAGGAAGAACATCCCAGTTCATATGAAGGAAGTTGGAGCATGGTTTAGGACAAAGCAGAAACTGAAAGCATTACTTCATTGCATAGATGAGTGGTGCTATCCTTAACACAAGAGGGTGCATTTCCTTTTATTAGCGTGACATTATCCAGTCAGCTTGTAAAAATCCATTTGGGCTTTTTTTCCTCCATTCCTAGTAGTCATTTTTGGGGATCAATGAGCAACAGTAGGGGGACCACTACTGTTTCAACACTTTTTGCATGTGTGTTTTTGTTATCATCAGCATCTTTTTTTCTTTTAAAAAACTCCCTTGTAACTGGAACAGCAGCAGGAGGTGAAAGCTACAACCTCTGACAGGTACACTGAGGGTATTGTGAGTGCAGAGGAAAGTGGTTTTTTCCCACTTTTTTCCATCCGGGAAAGTGGTTTTCTTCATTGACACTTACTGACTCAAGTTAAATGTTTGGCAGGTGGAGTTCAAACATCTTTTTGTTTTGTAATGGGGAAAAAAAAAAACAACCTGCCAAATAATCTGCAACATCGAATTTTAAAAAGGGAATAGTAACAGACGTTGGGGGAAAAAAAAACCAAACATCTGGGAATAATAAAGGACACTGAAAAATTCCATTTCTAACAAGAAAGGGAAGCAGTATGTGAATGTGTTCTTTATTGTAAACACCCGATTTTATGATTTCTTTTCCATTGGTGCATCTCGGTGTTGTGTGATTTGCCCCTTGAGCACGGCTGTGGTCACACTGGAGGGCTGTGGCTGCATCTCCAGAGCCCCTGCGCACAGCAGGGCTTCTCTCCCATCCACAGTGTGGTGTTTTTCTCTCTCTGGCCATCCCTTATCACTTGTAAATGCCAGAGGAGTTTTTAATGGCAGCTTTTGAGGCTGTTTCCTTATGTTCTCTTGTCTATCAGGCTGCCCCAGTGTTCCGGCTATTCCAGGAAAAAGCCACGCCCCAAGCTAGCATCACATTAGCTGCTCTTAACAAATGAAGCTTTGAAAAAAGGGCTGAAAACTTTGAAACTTCAGTTCTAGAAATAATTAATGCTGAAAGAGCCATGGTGCAACCAGAGGAAGAGGAGGAGAAGGGTGTGATATGGGAGGAAAAAATGATGACCAAGTCAGAGACCAAATAGCTGTGATTTTTCTTTCCATTGCTGCACTTCATGATGAAGTGATTGTGTGGGTGAAGGATACACTGGTAGTTGTGTGTGCCTGAGCTATGACAGTAATTTGTAGTTGTTTGCTCCTTTTCTCTCTCTCTTTCTGTAAGTGGTGATTAGGGTGCTTATAAAATAACTAGCATAGTGCAAATATTTTTCTGAACAAAAAGGTCAAGAGTTCAAAAACTGAAGGACCACAGTCCTCCTCCCTTGAGAGCTCTCTGTTAGTCAGCCTCAGAGTAAGCAGACTGTGCCATGGTTTATGGCACTTCCTTACTGGCTACAAACTGGCCCAGAAATAATGGAGTAATGATAAAAATAAAGACTTGTAGCACAAGTTTCACTTGGCTGAACTGTAGCATGTCTAGAAGTGAACTGTTCTCTACATGTTACAGATAAAGAATGGCTTTTATGGTTATGGGATTCTGTAGTGCTGTGCAGTTAACAGCCTGACTGTGGCTGTCTGTGCATGAAGGGCAATAGCTCTAAGTCATCATTAGCTGACCTTAATTAATGGAGTAATGTACATGCAGGTGGTTTTTTTCTGTATGAATTCTGCCTTGTGCTTTCAGGCAAGTGTGGATGTGTTCTGACAGAACAAGAGTAACTTTCTATCAAATGAGCGATGTTTATATGTATCCCCCTGGTGTTTCATTGTACTCAATTCCCCCTCAGGCACTAGCACTTTTTTGCTTGCTCCCTCATCAGGCAGGAGCAGTGGGGAGGAAAAACTTTGGGGACAACATGCCGTGCATAAGGATGCAACGAGCATTTAAATTTCAGCGCACAATTTAGGACCACGAAGGCAAGAGTAATGATTTACTGGTTGCAGTCCTGCTCTGTGGACATCCAGCTGAGCCCTTTACCAAAGACACTTTGTTTGATGAAGTGTAGTTTATTAATTGGTTTAAAGACCTGTCCTTTTTCCAGGCCACTAGCCAATTCAGTGCTTGGCAGATGTGAGTGTTGTTACTTGGCCTTGACTTGTGTTTCATCAGCGTTCTGTCTGTGGTGGAGGCTTGCAGTCTACTCCTCAGCAGGAATGCACTGCTCATCCTTAGGGCTAATTTATTGTTTAAAAGTTTAATGCCTTTCCAGTGCTTCCTTATAACATGTCCAGTCTCCAAGAGTGTATGCCTGGGTTGAAGGAACTGATGTAAAGAGATTCCTGCCCAGGTCTGGCAGGCATCTGGGTTTTTGCCCTGATGGCAGCAGTATGTGTACCTCTGCCATCAGCACTTAATTACTGCAGCTTTTCATCAAAAAAATAATCCCCCCTCTCCCTCCTGATTCTATTTTTGGAAAGAGCTACACCATTCTTAGTAAAATGCTGTCTTTTCTGATTGGTGAAGGAGGGGAAACCTTAGCCAGAAGAGATGCCCAGTATGGAAAACTCTCTGTCCATATTAGAAATAATGCATAAGCTGTATAGTATTATGTTGTATATAATGAAGCTGAAAGTATTATTTGAGCAGTCCTGTACTGCTGTGGGGCATTCTGCTCTCTCTGGTTGAGAGGCTCTGCACATCAGATGCTCTGAACAGTTTCTACACAGCTATCTCAGATTATGCATGTAAACCAAAACACACTGGATTTGTGAACTGCTTGCAAGTTTGAGCTTTGTGTGATTTGAGTTTGATTTGAATCATGTTTGTTGTTTCTTCATAGATGGCTTGCGGGTGATGCATTGTGCAAGTGCCTCAAGTTTCTCCTACAAGATGTGTTCCCCAAATCCAGCAAACTGGGTCACCTTTGATGAGGAGCCTCTCTTCCATTCACCTCAGAAACTGGTTGACAATCAGAGTAGCTGCAAACCAAATGGCCTTAAGCTCAACCTGTCCAGTTTTCAGGAGTCTTCAAGCAGGCCATCCTCAACAGGCAGCACTCCGCTCTCATCTCCTGTAGTTGATTTCTACCTAAGTCCTGGACCCCCCAGCAACTCTCCACTTACTACACCTACCAGAGACTACCCGGGATACCCCTGCATTCCAAAGTCTGGGATTCATATGCTTTATCCCATCCCCGAACGGCCATCAAATGTTAACCCTCCTCCATCCCCCGGGACTGGCTCGTCCCTAGCCTCACGGACACCGAGCAGCCTTCCTTTGAACCCCTCACCTAATGACCATCCAGGTAACACTGCGGTCTCCAAATCAGCAGATGAAGGAAGCCCTAACCCTCCAGGAAGCTGTGAGGAGCTGGCTCCAGGACACTTCCCGTACTTCCACAGTGACTGTGCTTTTTCCAGCCCTTTTTGGAAGGAAGGGGGCTCCCTCAGCATGTCACCAGCTAATGCTAGCATGCACAGGAAGGACAAAGTGCTTGACAGGAGCGGGTGTCATCCTAGAGACAAAGAAACATGTCACGATCAGAAAAGCCTTAATCAGGGCTCCTTCAGTTACATCTGTGAGAGGCTTGAACACCTGCAAGCTGACAGCTGTGAGGCCGGGGAAAACCCATCCATCTCCAGCAGCCACGCGTGGCACAAGCTCTCCCCCACCATCCCACACAGCCTTTTCAGAAGCCAGAAATCAGATGGGTGGCCGTTCATGCTGAGGATTCCTGAAAAGAAGAACATGATGTCATCTCGGCAGTGGGGCCCTATTTACCTGAGCGTCCTGGCTGGAGGGGTGTTGCAGATGTATTACGAAAAGGGCCTGGAGAAACCTTTCAAGGAATTCCAGCTGCAGCAGCAGTGCAAGCTGTCCGAACCCAAACTGGAGAGCTACAATGTCTCAGGAAAAATCCACACTGTGAAGATCGAGTGCGTGTCTTACACGGAGAAGAGGCGGTACCACCCCAAAGTAGAGGTGATCCATGAGCCAGAGGTGGAGCAGATGTTGAAGCTGGGCACCACTGATTATAATGACTTCACCGATTTCCTTGTGACGGTCGAGGAGGAGCTCATGAAACTTCCAACTGTTTCTAGACAAAAGAGGAATTATGAAGAGCAAGAAATGACTCTGGAAATAGTGGATAACTTTTGGGGGAAAGTCACTAAGGCAGAAGGAAAACTCGTAGAAAGTGCGGTCATCACACACATTTACTGCCTGTGTTTTGTGAACGGCGGTGCCGAGTGTTTTCTAACCCTGAACGACCTGGAGCTCCAGAAGAGGGACGAGCGTTACTTTGAGAAGGAGCAGGAGAAGAAGTGGATCGATATTCTCGACTGCCATTTCCATAACTGTGTCAAAGCACAGGAATTTGAGCAATCACGGATTATTAAGTTTACACCCCCGGACGCCTGCAGGCTGGAACTGATGCGTTTCAGGACACGCTACAATGGGCAAGACCTTCCCTTTTCTGTGAAGGCTGCAGTGGTGGTTCAGGGAGCATACATTGAACTTCAGGCTTTCATAAACATGTCTTCAACTGCTCAGATCCCGACACGTTTACCCTCTGTGAAATACTGTGAAAATGTTATGATACGCTTTCCTGTTCCCACACAATGGATCAAAGCACTTTGGACCATGAACCTCCAAAGGCAGAAGTCCCTAAAAGCAAAAATGAATAGAAGAGCATGCCTGGGGGCTTTGCATGAGGTTGAATCTGACCCCATAATCCAAGTCTCAGTTGGAACAGCAAAATACGAGAGTGCCTACAGGGCTGTGGTGTGGAAGATTGACAGGCTTCCAGATAAAAATTCAAGTAAATAATTTGTGCTATGGGCTTGGGTGTGTGTCTTCACTGGCTTTATGCTTGTGTACCTCCATCAGCTGTCATGGTTTGGGTTTTTATCTGTGGAATGCTGTTGGTAGAAGCTAGAGCAATCTTTTAGGGAAAAAAGAATACAGACGTATCAATATCTTTAAACCATGTTTTCGTAATTTGTTTGTTGGAGGCAGATGTACTGTCAGTCATTTCAAGTGTGTGGTATCATGGAAGCAGAGCTGATTACTCTGAGTAAACCTCAAGTCTGTAGTAGTAAGGCTGAGGGAAGGGTTTATGCTTCCTGTGTACCAGCTGGGCGATGGGTGGGATGGGAAGCAGAAGTTGGTAAAATTATTTGTTCACCCAGCATGACACAGCTGATAGAAAAGGTGGTATTGTCACTGCTGGGTCTTGGCTTTCTAGCATCATTTAAGAAATGGTAGGTATGATACAGAACTAGAAGGTGCCGTGGTTAAATTTGCTGTAGGAAGGCAACAGTGCTTTTGCAAAGGCTGGTTTCTATTACCTCTTTCATGGCTTTGTGCATTGAAATCGTACATTCATGGCAATAACTGCACTGACAAAAAATGCCTCCCACTTTATTCCCATTTCTTTGGGGTGGTGGTACCTCACTGAAAACTTGTAGCAGTAAAAGCAGCTATGTTTTTAATTGCACACATGGAAGTAGTTAATTTAATTTAAAGGAGAGAAAAAAAGACGTTTTGAAGAAGAAAAATATAAATATTTCAGTTTAAAATTCCAATTTTTAGTCATGTTACCAGTATCTTTCTAAAGACATAGTACTTTTCTAGAGGCATAAAAATTCTTGAGGAATACAGTATCCTGCTTCAAGTTCTGTAGAGTGAAGGCATTTGATCCTTTACTTGATCCTTTGCATTATGTCTACCTGAGGCTTTGGGGATCTGTGTAAAACAAGGGCACCTGTTAAAGCATTCCATGTAAAATATCTGCAATAGCTGTACTTTTGAAAAAGGGGGTAGGTGTATGTTATTAACATATGGATTGTCCTAGTCTTGTATTATCCTGTCTGGGCTAACTGCCTCTTTAAAATGTCCAGAAAAGATTTTACCTTCTTAAGTCTCGGTTTCAGGCATTCTACTACTAAGCCAGGACTAATGGTGGGGAAAGAGCAATGACAGAGAGAGGGAAGTGAAGGGCATGGGCTGGGGAGACTGGAAAAGGGACATGGAGGGCAGAGAAGGTGTTGGAGAGATGTAGGAGAATGAGAAGGCAGAAGAAAATTCTTCAGGTCTTCAAAATCTGTCCTGTGCTCAGAGTCCCAGGTTTCAGAGATTAGCACCCTGTTGCTATGACCCATGTGTTTTCCCCAGCTCACAGGACTGTTTGGGTAGCTTTTAGTATTCTTTGCTATTTAATGTAGGTTTGCTTCTGTAAAATCAAGTCAGCAGTTTAGTCAATTTTAAAGAAGATTATAAGTCTTCCGAATTTCCTACAGTTCTTTCACCTGAAGATTTGATGTGCACAATTAACTTCAGATTTAAGTTATTTGAAAGGAAGAACTGGGTTTTTTTTTGAGGCATTCCACAGCTTTACATTATTTTCTACCAGTAGCTTAAACTTCTGACATTTGAATAATTCCTCTAGCTGAGATCTGCAGAATCATTTGTCTCTGTGAAATGTTCGTGCGTTTGAAAAAACATTTTGGTAGTAATACTGCCCAGTCAAATTTTAAACCTCTATATCAAGTGCTCTGTACACAGTTAAGAGTTTAAAAATAGAGTTGTCCCAAGGCATGCCAAAAGTCTGGAGACAGTCAAACTAATAGAAATATGTAAACTTTCATAATGTGTTTACCACAGGAGGAAAAGAATGCTGAGGAATTTGCTTTCAAAAAGCCTTTGTCCAAGGCTTCTTAAAAAAAAAATAAAGAGGAAAGGGGAAGGAAAGGTTGCCTACAGTTATATTCTGGCTCCATTTATAGACATTGAAATATGTTAATATCCACTGGATTCTACTGAAGTGTTTTCTTGGAAAAGTGCTCACCAAGTTAGTAGGAGCTGCAAGAAACACCAGACTTTTAAAAGCTGCCTGTGCCTATTCAGATATATAGATGTTGCATTTGGAGTCAGAATTTTAGCATTATTTAAAAAAAAAAAAAAGAGCTTTGAAGGGCTGATCCAGTGAAATTTCTGCAAATTGAGTCTATGTTTGTGAAATTGGAGCTTCATGTAAGGAAACACAAAATATGTTATGATTTTAGCACCATACTATGTCCAGACTTTGCAGTGGAGAAGCTGTGTCAGCTGCTTCCCAGGGAGTTCCCAGGGAGCAAGAGAGAGACTAAACTGCAAAGCACTGTGCTTCAATCACTTGCTGTGTAAATTTGAGCCCTGTGATTTTTCCTGCTAGGACACCTCCATCCTTGAGCTGTTGTGTAAAGCAACAGTTCTTCAGCTGATTATTTCTATTTCATTCTGCATGATGAAGCCACTGAGGAAGCAGGGACTAAACAAGACAGCAAATTGGAGCTTAAGGAGGTTGTGGCTGCTGTTAGCCTTGTTACTTCCTTTAGCATCTGTGCATGGACTCTGCTGTGGGAGGTGATGTGATTCCCAGGAACCACCAGATGCTGCTTTTCTTATTTTCTAAACTGCCCAGGTGGAAACTCAAAGCCATGGCTTTGTCAGGCACGCTCCATCCCTGCGCAGCCACCTCCTCGCACTGGCACCACTGTGAACTGGTGTTTGGTGGTGCTACTGTCCCACTCCTCTATTCCCTATGCACTTCTCCCAGCAGGTTGGATAAATGTACCCATTTAGACATAGCTGTAGGAGTCACTAACTTCTAACAACCCTAATGTATGTATATATGTTCTTAGTAATTGTTTATGTTTCCATGTTCAAAGTCAGAGTTTTAGAACTGAACCTATTTTGGGAAAAATTGAATTATTACAAAACTAAGATAACTAGTACATTACTTTGGCTTAAATTGCTTTGCTTCATGAGCCTTTCTCAGATCAAGGTTGTTTGAATGCTACTTACACAATTGAAAAATGGCCAAACTGTGTTAGTAAGTGCAAAGTTAGATTATTAATTGCTTTTGAAATGCTATATGAATTCTAAATGATATTTGGAATCTAGTTTCATAGCTTTACTGATATTTTGTTTGTTTGTTTTGGCTTTTTTGTTGGTATTCTTTGGAGACAGAGAGCAAGAGTTTGGAATGCTTTTAGGAAACAAGAGCCAGATTTTCAGATTAGGGCAGACTAAAATCTCTCCATTCACAGAAATCTTAACAAGTTGCATAGACACCTAAACTGCAGGGTTTCTGTCTCATAAGTTAGATAGTAAAAGCTCAGTGTTCTCCCCAGATTTTTCTGGTTGCCTCTCAGGAGTGGTTTGAGTTCATCAGTCCAGGTGGCCATGTCTCGACAGTGGCTGATGGGCCAGATTTTGGATAGCTGGGCTAGAATATGTGATCCTGAATATGTCAGGACTCTGAATATGTCACCTTAGCACACTGTGCCTGCTCCAACCCACCTGTCTTTCCACAGCACCACCTTTGATCTCCTTATGGCCTACTTGGCTTTTTCAGCATTTCAGTTTCTTTTCCAAAAGGATCTTCTACACACAGCCTCTCTTTCTTCTTCTAACTCCAGTGTAACACAAGGCCTGGGAAGCAGTGGTTTCATGGAGCAGAGATGAAAATAACTTCTCAGTTTTAGGTGAAAACTAGGGGGATGTTCACAGTCTTCCAAAATGCTGGTCAGTCACTTTGTCATCTGTCAGCTGATGGGAAGAAGTTGCTCTGCGCTCCTAGCACAGCCCAGCAGTGGCAGAACAACATCTCCACAAGTGAAGGGGTGAGTACCTCCCTCTGACATTGGTGTTGGTGCAAAAGACAGATGGGCTGAGGGGAAGCCTGGGTTTTAGGAATAGGCAAAAAGGTCCAATGGAAGCTGCTCCAGAGGACCCAAGGCAGTATCCTTATCCAAATCCCAAACCTGTTGTCTCTGTCTTTGCAGGTTACCACCTAAGGAAAAGGAAGCACTCCAGAATTCACTGCATCCCAACACCAAGACCACCTCATGGCTATAGGTCAGCTGGAATATAAACCCAGAGGTTTCTTTGGATGGTCCTGAATCACAACTATGCCATGTCTAGCAGGGAAACCTTCAGCAACAGCTCAAGAGGTATGGCTCATCTATGCCTGCACTCAAGTGGACGTCTGTTATCCAACATTTACCGTCCGATGTCTGCCCAGGAAAATTCCAAGCAGTGATTATTTCTGGATTCCGTTTCTCAGAAGACAAAATAATTTGCTAGACAATTCCCATTGCTATTTGTTTCCTTCTAGGCTTCTCCCCCCAAAAAACCTCAAGAAGATTCTGAATTTGATCTCCAAAAGCCCTTAGATGTATGCTGGTTGCCTTCTACCAAAAATTAACTACAAGTAACAAACCCTTTTTCCTCAGATCCTTGATTAACCACAGCCCCAGAGGCAGAGAGGGCCTTTTCCCTGGCCAAGACATGCCATGCCATCTTGGTTCTGCAATTCCTGCTGTCCTCCCCAGGACGCTTCACTTGTGGCTGGCACTGTGCAGTCTGTGCAGCCCAACCCAGCAAACACCATGAAGAGCAGGTTCAGTAAGTGTGTTACCAGGCTGCATCCTGGCACCACCATGGGAAAGGGGAGCAGGTCCTGGGAGCCAAAAGGAGCATAGTTCAGATGGGATGCCATCTTGCAGTGTGGCTCTGGGACAAGATATTCCTTGTGGTCTCCTGTTCCTGGGATGATGGATTCAAGGAGTCAAGGATGGAGAGGCCCACATCAACAGAGGCTCATTCCACCATGTCCAGGCAGTCTGGAAGAGGAACTGTGGACTAAGGGAGTGTTAGTGCAGCAGAAATGGCCTTTGACACAGCAAGAGGTGACCAGCAGCAGGTCAAGGACAAGGCTCACATCACAGAGGTGCAGAGATCTGCCTGTCCCTGGGTACATGGGTGATGAAACACCATCTTCTCCTCACACTTGTTCTGTGCTCCAGTTTCATTTTCAAGACTTTGGCAGGTGGCTGTAATCCTTATTTCTGACTTTGTTCCCTCCTCTGTTTCAATAATAAAATCCCTGATGTTACAGTTTTACTTGTCTCTGTGTTTTGTGTTGTTGTCCTGAGCCTTCAGCCACATGCTGCATGCCCCTGGTATGGCACTCCTTGCAAACTGGGGATCTTTGTGCTCCAGTGCCTTGCGGGAGCCTCTCCTGAGGTGTGCCCAGAGGTCTGTGTAATGTTATAGGGAAAACCTGAAGTACAGACAGGCACCCAGCCCAGGGCTCCCAGGAGCAATGGAGATGCAGCTTTTTAATTTATTTTTGCCTTACAAATTGCCTGTGAGCCTGTGGATGTGGAATATTGGCATGATTTTTCCCATGGGATGGATAAAGCTCAGTTTATGTTAACTCCATCTTCAGTATTTCCTTTATTCTGATAAGAAATGGATTCCTGTCACTGGAGGAAGTCAGTGCATAAAGAATGGGACATTTTTTCCTGAGCTTCGAGATTCCATTCAGTGTAATAGATGAAAACCAAATATACACTGCCAGGCTTGCCTTTGACAAAATACAGGCAATCCTTTCTTTTCTTCTTCTTTTTTTTTTTTTCTTCCTGCCTGCAGCCAAAGCATAGTTGTCTATGCTGATGATTAAAATCCTGGAGAGAAGGAGAAATGCAGAATTGCTACATTTTGCCCTAAAGAATTTGGTGAGGATTCTTTTCATTGTATTAAATTGTATTATCCTGCTTTCACACACATAGTCAGTCTGCTGACTCCAGTTGCTTTGGGAAGCAGACTTTCACCTTGGTGTGCCTGTGTGCCAGGAGAAGTGCTTGCCCTTATCATTGCCACGTGTAAGAAATGCGAAAGCAAGTGATCCTTAGGATCATCCTTAGGATGATTAAAGTAATTCAGAATATGCTGCACAAATCCTTAATGACTCTGCTTTATAGCATCACAGTTATTTTAGCAGTATTTTTTTTTTTTTTGGAAGAAATGGGCTATGTTCTTTTCCAAACTAGATAGGGACTCCGGGTAGCCTTTATCCTGGCAGGTGGGATGTATCCTGTTTGAGCAGCACTCTGAGCTGCACCTTTATCTTCCTGCCGTGGACATACTGTAATAAATGATGGTACACTAGATAGCTGTAGTACTTGAAATAAGCACTGCAGTAAAATTTCTACAGCAGAGAGCTCTGGAAGGGGGGTTATTGGACACAGGGCAGCATCTCTGCCTTGGCTACACTGGGACCTTGCAGGTTTTATTTTTCTGTCAGAGTAAGAAATGCATTTTTAAGGGAAAACAGATTCTATCAAATAGTTTGAATTTAGCAATAAAGCCCTACATTTGTAATAGGTAACATTTGTAATTTGTAATATTGTCTCAATGAGAAGCTGAAAGGATCTGGTAAATCTTGTGTAAATCTTTTTAATTTGTAAAATTGCAATGATTGTGACAAGTGTGCTGAAGCAGATAGAAAATGAACAAGGGGCCACTTTATGCCCAAATAGCAAAAGATTATAGATTAGATTATAGATTAGAGATAGAATAACCTTGTATCAAACAACAGCTCTGTGTTTATAAAAGGTAAAGCTGTGCTCTCTTGCTAGGAGATGAACCTAAACAAAGAAAAGATCATTTGCTAATGGTGTGGTGGTTTTCTTTTTCTTTTCCAAGGTTTGGATCATCCACACAGCCTGTCTTGCAAACTGGAACTGGGATCAGACCAGGAGATACCATCTGACTGGTACCCATTTGCTACTGTCCAGTTTGTTGTTCATGATACCTGTGCCTCAGGAACAGAAGTGAAGTCCCTGGGCATAGAGAGCGATCTGCAGCCCCAGAAACACGTGGTTCAGAAAGCCTTTTACAATTGCCAGGTATTCTCAGGGCTATGCTTTCCATGTTTTCCTCCTCTTCTCCCTCCCTGCTCCCCCATACAGTATTTGAAAAGCAAATGTGCACTGTATTGTAAACATATCTTGCATGTACTTTTGATAATGACTTTAAAAGAACAATTAAATAATAATTCCTTGTCTCATCAAAGATGAGACTGAAAAATAGAACAGTGAATGCAGCTTTTTTTTCCTCATTTGAGGTATTTTGGGGAGTAGTGGTTTTGAAATCTGTTGGGTCTGGAAATATTTTGATTTTGTGTCAAAGCTTTTCTCCATGCCATTGCTGCAGTTCACACTTTCACTGTCCAATATTTGCTAATTCTACCTGCTGCTTTTTGTTTTCTACTTACAGGTTGAAATTGAAAAGAAATGGATTAGGCTTGATGGAGAAGACCCAGATAAGGCTGGCAACTGCCTAATGCAATGAAAGAGGACAGGAGGCACCATCATAGGATATTAGTAGGAATCAATTTACATAGGAAATTCTATTGTTAGAAGAAGCGCAGTGACCTAGTTTAGGGTAAACACGGTCATTGAATTTTTTTTAGTGCTTATGGATTTGAGTCTGCAAATCAGTACTCATTTGACCAACCTGCATTCAAGTAAACTTCCTGTCATGGAGCCCTGGTATTAGTAAGGTCTCCTTGTCAGAGCAGCAGGATGTGAGCACTTCATGGACTGATTCTAATGTATTGTTTTTCTGTTGCGTATCTGTGACTGGGGAATGATCTCCTACTCCCTATGGAAACCTAATGGCACTACTCAAAGGGTTCATGTCACTTGGACATACAATATTTGGTAATAAAAACTTCCAGAGTGCTTATGATCTATCCATAAGTGTAAGGTCCAGAAGGACCAATTACGTTTTTTAGTGCTGTTTGAAAACTAAAGTCCCTCCTGTTTTGGCTCCCCTTGATGTATGTGAGCAGAACAAATCCAAATAATATTCTCAACAAGAGCCTTAATTAATGAGCTGGAAATTGGGTGATCTCATTAGGAAAAAGGGTCCTCTGCAATAATACTCTTTATTCTTCCATGGCTGCAACTGTTCCCTCCTCAGCACATTTTAGGTTCACTCAAAGTAATCTCTTGGGCAAAAAGCCCATACGGCAGATGTGATTGAAGTTTCTGTGCCAGCATTAGACAGTTCCTTTTCACTACTTCACCAAGTGAGATAAGGGGTGGATTCTCAGTGAGTGTAAATCAGCACAGGCTCATTTCATCTGATGAGGCTTGGAGAATTTACACCAGAGGAGGTTTCCCACCATAAGCTGGAGAAAAGAGTGGTTGCTGCTGTTAGCTCTGTGTCTCCTTTAGGATGCAAGTTCCAGATGTTGATATGGAAACTGCAGGAGCTGTGGCTTTGTGAAACTTTTAAGACATGCATGGAAAGGGAGATGTTTTCATGCTGCTGGCTCTAAAGGCATTTTCCATGGGGAAGTAATGCAGGAATGGACTGTCACAAGAGACACAAAGCTGTGATGCTTCATCACGCAGCCTGAGCTACTAATCACTAATGTCAATGTGTTAACTGTGTTTTCAACAAACAATTGGCCTTTAGGGAAAAGTTCTAATACTTCCCTTCAGCCATTATCCCCTTTGCCATTTTCTGCAGGCTGTAATTCCAGGTCTGAAAAAATATGATAAATTTTAAAAATGCTCATGGTACCCTTTTTTTTCCCTGCAGTTTTCTTAAAATTAGCCTTGCTTCAAACTAAAATTATTGGAGAACAAAAATATAGTAATGCACTGCCTCACTTTATATTTTGTACAGCTTGTAACTGTTTATATGAACACTGTGTAAAAATACAGATAAATGGTATTCCCCGAAAGTAGAAATATGTGGGATATACACAGAGAAAATTACCAGTCTGAGGAAACAGAAGGCCATAATATGAACCTAGTTCATCACAATAAACTTTTCCCCCCATCCAGAAGCTGAGAATGAAATGGGTAATAGATTCTATAGTAAGTCCTGAGGGCAGGTTTTTTATGGGTATTGTATTGCCAAAGCCCCAAATAGACTATTATGGTGTTTGGGCTTCTCCATATATCCCTTTTTATTAGCAGATTATATTGTTATAAATCTAAGCAAGCGTTGGACTATAATGGTGATCCAAATATGTCTCAGCTGTTGAATCCTCTGTCTGTGTTTTGACTTGAGAAGCCATTAGCACCTTCAAGTCATGTTTGTTGTGTTTTATTAATATTTAATTTTGGTTTATATTCTGCTCAGCTGAACTAAGGGGCACAGCATTGCCACTAGGGCAAAGTGTTTATACTTGGAAACATGGCAAGCTCTGCAGTTTGCTGAAGTCCATGGTTGTACTACAGCTACAATATTTATTAACCTCTTTGCTCAATGAGGTAGAGGAAGCAAAATATGCATTGCAATTACCTGCAATTAAGTTTGTCTGAGGCTGACTTGTTTTGATTGGCATCAAACAACTAATTGAGTAAACCTGTTAACAGTGGTTGCTCTCCAAAGCCTGTCTCACCCAGCTGCCCCCTATTTTTCTGTTATTAAGAAGGAGGAACCTGAATATCTCCATTCCATCTCTCTTTCATCTTAGGATCTCCATTCAGCACTCACGTCCTGGCATTGGGTACTTGGTAGTGTTACAGGTCCTGCAGAAGCTGTGGCTGCTGTTTGCTCTCAGGTTTCTGCTGTGTCTCAGGATGTGTTTAAGGAGCCTGTTTAGTGTTGATCCTTCAAGATACAAGCTACTGTTTGCAGTGAGTGGCTTATATAATGAATGACCACCTTACAAGTCACCATTCCTGCTAGAGAGCTGTATTAAAGTGTTATGGTGCAATGATCATTCAGACTTACTGAACTCAATAACATAAAAGTGTCAAGCTACAGCTTTATCTGTGTTGCAAACCCCTGGATTTTCATCTGAGGCTTGCAATACTCATGATTAACTTTAATCAGAATTGGATCAGGATAACAGGGAATTAATTCCACAGAAATACTGCTACACTGAAAGAAAGTTACTCTGTTTAATACACGACTTTCAGTTTAAACTTGACAATTAGTGCAACCTAAGGTTCAATAATTGCCCTGTTCAGTCTCACGCTGATGTTTATGTGCCTTGATGTCAGAATATTTAAAAATAGGCTGCAGTTTAATAAAAGAAAATTTGGGTTGTCTGACTTTTTTCCTTGCCATCAAATTCTAGCTTACTATTATATTGCAACATGCCAAACTGGAAATAACCAGGCTTCTCCTTTCTTCCGTGTTGTCTTGAGCATAACTTACTGAACCAATATTCTTAACTTTAAGACTTATTGCTAACATTTTCCATGAATGTTACAGCAGCTGATACTGAGTAAACATATGGGCTCTGAATTCTTTCGAAATCTCGGCTACACTTAGTCTAATTGTAATTTTGGGAAGGGGAATGGAGATGAGGAACAGTTGCTATAAGCTGTTGTGATGCATAAGCAGTTTCCAGCTAGCGGAAGGACTGGAGCTTTAAATAACCCATGAGGTATTGGCACCATGTGAGGAGGCAGGTTTCACATGTGTCTGATCCCTGCTTCCCGCAGCGAGCGCCTGCAGTCACTGAAATGCTTCCAACTGTCTGGGTCACTTAGGATGCTGACACTACGCTAACATTTACTTCAAGGCAGTGTTTAGATGTTACCTGTGTTTCCTTCACAAAGGACCAGCAGGGTTTGGGAGATTTTATATTTAAAACAGAAATCAATGACAACAACTATTTTTATAGTGTGTTTGCCTTACTTACAAAGTGTCGTATTTGCTGAAACCGACAAACTTTATCTTTGCATTTATCTTTCTCTTACTAATTGTATTACTCCAGGTAAATGGTACTTGATGTGATTCTGGATTCAAACACCCACTGAAGTCAGTAGAAGTCTTTTAACTGACAAAATGAGATCTGCATCAAAGTCTCTAAGAATAAAAGAGGCAAAAAAAAGGAGAAGAAAGGAATAGTGGAAATGGTCCTGTAGATGATTTTTTATGTCAGTCAGTAAGAAACCTGCATTGACTGCTTATTTCAACCAGAAGAGAGCACAAATGGTAGGAAAAGAGGTTTTGCTGGATGCCACAGGTAAAGCTTTGCAGTGATTGGGAACAATGTTCTGTTGCCTCTGGGTAGAAACTCTTGAGAAATGAGAACGATGATGCACTCCATTGAACTTGATACCAAGCCACTGTCATCAGCTATGCTCCTTGCTTTGTTTTCCTCCAGATTCTGTATTAATTGTCCAAAAGTATTTTACATCTGAACACGTTTTCACATGTTACTTTTGGTTGTGTTTGTTTTACCTGGCAGACTTCTTTGCTGCGGTATTGGTGTCCATACTTCTATTTTGCATTTATTTGTCTTTTTGTTACTTGACACAGTAACTAACTGCTGCAGTTAGTAGTTCTTAGCAATAATTTTGATAACTCTGAAGCAGTGATGTTACTCCTAATGGAAACTATAATTTTATTTGGGTCTTTTGTCAGTATAAGTGCAAAGAGATCATGCTGATAATCTTGTAATAACATTTTGTAGATTGCATATTGATTAAAAAAATAAAGTTGTATTTCAAACTAGCAGTTTCTTGTCCCCTCACTGGAAATTTATCAAGCTAGTTTTGAATTTACTATAATTAACTGGTTGATCTTGATCATCAGATATTGCAGCTCATTAGAAAGAAGAGTTCTAGTCTGTGAGTGGAGAATATCACTCAGATAAAGCTGGTTGCAGAAAGCTCAGCGATGCACTATATTACATTTATCATAAAATAGTTTGGACTGGAAGAGACCTTGAAGATTATCCAGTTCCAATCCCCCTGCCATCCATAGGGACAATTTTCCCTAGACCAGGTTATGAAAAGTCCCAGACAACCATGACCAATTCCAGGGGTGGGGCATCCACAGCTTTAGAGCATCCACAGTACTCCTTTAGTTCCTGGAAGGTCTCCCTGGAACCTTCCTCTTCTCCAGGTGGAACAGCCCCAGCTCTCTCAGTCTGTCTTCACAGGAGAGGTGCTCCAGCCTTCTGAGCATCTTTGTGGACACGCTCTGTACTTGCTCCAGCAGGTCTGTGTCCATCTTTCNATCCAGTTCCAATCCCCCTGCCATCCATAGGGACAATTTTCCCTAGACCAGGTTATGAAAAGTCCCAGACAACCATGACCAATTCCAGGGGTGGGGCATCCACAGCTTTAGAGCATCCACAGTACTCCTTTAGTTCCTGGAAGGTCTCCCTGGAACCTTCCTCTTCTCCAGGTGGAACAGCCCCAGCTCTCTCAGTCTGTCTTCACAGGAGAGGTGCTCCAGCCTTCTGAGCATCTTTGTGGACACGCTCTGTACTTGCTCCAGCAGGTCTGTGTCCATCTTTCGTTGGGGGCCCCAGAGCTGGATGCAGCATTCTGGGGGGTTCTCACAATGATTTATGGCAGACCCTTTTCTTCCTTAAGAACTGGCTGGATGGGCAGGCCCAGAGAGTGGTGGTGAACGGTGCTGCATCCAGCTGTGGACAGTCACCAGTGGTGTCCCTCAGGGATCTGTGCTGGGGCCAGCTCAGTTCAGTATTTTTATTGACAACATGGAGGAGGGAGTTGAGTCTTTCGTTGGTAAATTTGCAGATGACA
>VWZP01002197.1:221477-297038 GCA_013396995.1 Dicaeum eximium | reverse complement strand
GGGGCAGGGAGGGAGGCGGCGGCCTTTATGCCATGGCGGGTTGTGGCCACTCCTGCCTCTCCCTGCCCGGGCTCCAGGGGCTCCCTCAAAGGACGGGAATCCCAGGGGAGCCTTGCAGGCTTTGCTGGAATGGAATGTGGATAAGCCCCTCCTGCCACCCCACTACAAACGAATAATGGGGTTGTTTAGCCTGGATGAGACTCAGGGGTGACCTTATCACTCTCTACCACTCCCTGAAGGGTGGCTGTAGTCAGGTGGGGTTGGTCTCTTTTTCCAGGCAGCAACTGACTGAACGAGAGAACACAGTCTCAAGCTGCATCAAAGGAAATACAGGCTGGACATTAGGAAGAAGTTTTTCGTGGAAAGAGTGATTAAGTTCTGGAATGATCTGTCCGGGGAGGTGGTGGAGTCACCATCTCTGGATGTGTTTAAAAAGAGACTGGATGTGGCACTGAGTGCCATGGTTTAGTTGAGGTGTTAGGGCTGGGTTGGACTCTATGATCTTGAAGGTCTCTTCCAACCTAGACAATTCTGTGTGGGAACCGGAGTTGGTCAGTTCCCACTATGGATGGCCTGGTTCTGGCAAAGGAGCGCCTGTGTGTAAAGGGATTAAGCTGGAGTACAATAGCGTCTGTGCTGTAACCATTTTTCTCTAATTTGCAAGCATGTGGTGTTTGAATTTTACAGTTGCTGTGTGCAGTTTTTATATAGCACAATAAATATTTGTACTCACTGTAGCTTGGCAATCCTGGGGAGAGGAATAGGCCCATTGAAAGATTTACATTCAGATTCTCTTCTGGATTAGCAGTGAAGGCAGAGCATTTGACATATGGGTTGATCAGCAGCTTTTAGTGTAGAGGAAATGCTTTTTTTCCCTCTTCATCTTTGTAGTATCCTGAAAAAGTGCTGGGAGAATCTTTGGAGGTTGATAACCCCTGATAATAAATTACACATGAATATGGTTGTTTTAAAGTAGTTGTGTTGGTTGCTTTTTCCAGAAAGTGTAACATGTTACTT
The DNA here is from genome assembly GCA_013396995.1 of Dicaeum eximium. Classification (NCBI taxonomy): domain Eukaryota; kingdom Metazoa; phylum Chordata; class Aves; order Passeriformes; family Dicaeidae; genus Dicaeum; species Dicaeum eximium. The sequence continues at coordinate 296,021 of VWZP01002197.1, read as the reverse complement.
CTTAATATCTTCTTTTCTTTGAAAAGAAATTGTTTGTCATCTGCACTTTAGAACTACGTTGTATAAGTAAAATAGTAATTTGATATTTAAAAAAAAAAATTATTAATCCAGAATCTTGTAAGGTTTCCTAAAATATCTCAGCTTCATTTTTCACATTGTATAAGTTATTCTGGTGGTAATGATAGTCAAGATTAATAAGCTTTAAATTGCTAAAAGCTCATTAGCTTACATTTGCATTGAAGTGTAGGAATCTTGAAGCTCACACGTATCTGCTGTCCAGGTCTAAATGGAGGATTAGGATTTAATTACTGACATGGGTAGAAGAAGGAATAAAATGTTCTGTTGGAGTCCTGTTGTAATGTAAGATGAATGATCTGAATGGATAAAAGTAGCGTTCAAATTTCCACAGCTTGGTTACTGTACAGGATCAGACAGCCTCCACAAAGAAAAAAAAAAAACCTCTATTATTTTTTGTGGGTTCCTTACATTCTGCTTCTGATGGAACTGGCAGAGTTCATTTTTAATAGCTTGTATTATTGGTTGGCCCTTAGGTTAGGAGCAACGATTCTAGTGTGATAAAATGGGGTTAGACAAGCTTGTTTGAAAATACAGCCCAGCAATGGTTTATGAATGTTTCTAGGATTTTCTTAAGCATTTACCAAATTATTGGTAGCCTAAGCAATAATTTGAGTTTCAAATCCAGTACTTTTTTAGGGATGTTAGATTTAAAAGAATTAGTGGACTTGCAGACCTTTCCATGTGTTTATTAAACTGATCTGTTCATGCTGTTCAGTTTGTAACAGCAGTTTATGAAGTGAGATTAGACTTTGTGCTATCTTTTCAAATGACTTAATGCTCATCTTAACTTGAAAATATTTATTTTTTTCCTAATGTAGCCTGAACTATACAAGTCCATTATCGAAGATGTGATTGAAGGTGTGCGGGAGCTCTTTGCAGAGGAGGGTGTGGAGGAGCAGGTTCTGAAAGACTTGAAGCAGGTTTGTTGGGTTCCCTTGCATTAATGGCAGTTGTGTTTGTGTTGCTCTTTTGAGGTGATACAGCTGTCCATTTCTTTGCCCTCCAAAACATGCAAACTTTTGCCCTAACTTAAGAGTTCCAAGTATCCTGCAAGTGATGTGAGGGCTGCTGGGAGTTGAAATTGATTAGTTAATGCTACCCTGTTTGTTGGATATCAGAATCAGTCAATTTACTCTTGGAAAAGCTGGGAATACATGATTATCTTTTTTGATGCAGTTTGTTTTTAAAGCTGATGTTTGTTGACCTTAATAATAATCTTCCTGCAGCTTTGGGAAATGAAGGTGACGCAGTCTAAAGCAACAGAAAGCTTCTTCAAACATAGCCACTGTTCTCCACGGTTCAGTCTGCAGCTGCCACACAGCTCCCACAGCATTTTGCAGACTCCAGCAGGTCAGATGTTCTTGGACACAATACGTGCAATTTAAGAATATCTCTGTGATTTAGGGATATTTTATGAAGACTTGCAATAATCTTGGTTTGTATATATATCTTATGAATATATCTAGCTTGATGTGGAACAGTAATTATTTGAAAGCAGAATTTGACCAGTAGATGATGAATTAAACTTTAATAAACTAATAGAATTCTGTCTACATGCTTTTGATCAGCTGCTCATTTCCAGTGGCAAAACATGCAGAGAGTTTTAGCCTCCTTGTCTGCAGTCCAATAGTGTAGCCCTTCAGCTGCAAATTTACCTGCAGGGTTAAGCTCCTGGTTCCCCTTTTGATGTACATCCTGATGTGTGCAGAGATTTTATGGCTCATTTGTGCCATGCAGTTCTGCTGTCAGGTTGGGGTTTAATCTGGTTCTCAATTTGTTAGAATGTAATCCCTTGCTCAAACAGAAGAGAGGAAGCTTTTTAGTTTATCTTTCAGTTAGTTTTTCTAAAAGCAGCATTCCTGTTGCAGAAGAGTACTTGACTTTCACACAGTCTCTGACATCAGGACCTATTCTTCTTAATGAAGTCCAGCTGACCACTGTGGTATTGTAGAGTGTAGTACTCAGCTGAGACTTATCCCAAAGTGAGAGGCTGTTAGGACCTTTGCCCATGAAGGACAAACCCCATATGAGATGATTTAATGAAAATCTGTGTTGTAGTGTATTTCAAGCTTGGGCAGGCTTTTTTTCTTTTTTTTCTTTTTTTTTTTTTTTTTTTTTTTTTTTTTTTTTTTTTTTGTCTTTTTTTCTTTTTTTCACATGACTTAAGTGAATGTACTTTTGTGTTTGCAGGCTATTGGAAGTTTTATATTTAATGAGCCTTACCTTCTTACCCTTAAGTTTTTATAGGGCAATACTGAGGCCAAGCAGTCTGAGTAAATCTATTTGTTTCTAAAAAGGGGATTTGAATTGCCCTGTGGCTAGAGATTTTCAAAGTAGTTAGGGCTACCTAAATTGCTTGCTTCCAAAATCCCAGGAAAGTTTTCCCTTTGCCCTTTTTTCTCCCATGGAAGTCAGTATTGGGTGCTTTTGAAAATTTTATCCTACTGTTCCTACTTTTAGCATCATTGGACTTGCTCTGCTATGAAAAAAATACTTGCATGTTTTCCTCAAGTTGACAAAGCAATAGTTGTGCTCACCGATGAGGATGAACTGAAGTTAGATTGCTTTAGTTTCACCCATGTTTGCTGTAAATTATTGAACGATAACTGTATCCAAAACCCTAATTTTTTTGTAAAGTGGCTTTTTTTTTTTTTTACAGCTTCTTATGTCATCCAAGCTGGCAGAGGTTTTCAGCATTTCACAGCAGCAAAACTGGTATGTAGCTGTAGTGATGTTTTACTTCGATTTTGATTATGTTGGACTCCTACATTTTTAAAATTGTTTGCCAGTTATTAATAGGCTTCAGGAGGGAGAGTTGTAAAACTGCTGCTTCTGTTGGACCAGTGAAAAACGATGGGATGTATCTGCTGGTTCTGCAAGAAGTGAAGCCAGAAATGCTGGAAAGACACAGCTGCATGTATTTAGCCCGTAGGATGAAAGTGTAGTGGAAATGCACAACTACATGTAGTTTTTAAAGAAAAAAATTATTACTGGTTGTTAAAATAGGGCATGGCTGGGAAATACTACCACCAGTGAAGCTGGGAGCAGCATTATCTGTGAGGTGTGGAAATCATCCAGAAGGAAAATGAGTGTTTTTATAGTTGACAAGTTCAGAACTCTGGGCATAGCAAAATTTCTTTGGGGAGCAGCCACTGATTGCCAGAGCTTGATGAACTTACTGAATGCCTCCTGAGCCTCAAGCTAAGTAGCTTGTCAAGTTGAAATATAATATTGGGAAGATGTTTGTGCAATGTGTGCATTTCCTGATTTAAAAGTTGGATTTCCTCAGAACAGCTAGATTGAAAAGGAGGTGTATATCCAACTCTTTGCTTCCCAGGAGGAAAAGAGAATATGAAGTGACTTCATAGGCCTAGGCAAGAAACCTGTGCCATGTGGAGTCATGCATAAACTTAGATAAAAGTGACTTTGAGTAGAAAAATACCTTTCTGGATGGTGGGTACATTGAGGGGATTATGGAAACTGTTGCCGTAACAAAAAGGGAGTGTGATAGCTGGAAAGCAAGAAACACTTGGGGCAAACCATTACTCTGTCAGACTCTTCCTCTGTCTAAATCTCAAAAGCATGATGCAGCTTTCCAGTGAAGATGACCACAGAGAGGCCCTCACTCGTGTTTCCCATCGATATTCCAGGTGTGGCACTCCGTGCCCTTTCCTGCCTAAAGCCAGCTCTTGTGTTGCAGGGGCCCCCTCGAGTGGGTGTGACTCTTGCTCTCCCTTCGTGTGTTGCTTATCCTTTACAGATGCCAGCGGGAGTGATGCTGCAGCCAGCACCAGGTAAAGGTAACGAGGAGATGTCCAACCTTGCAGTGTCCTGGGGATGTTGAAAGACACTCCCAGGGATAGTAGATGGAACAGATGAGAAGTTAAAGTGTGCGGTAGAGCCAGTTACCCTCCTCTTTTTGTAGTGGCTGCGTGGGGGAAGTAACTGCATTGATTAGTTGGTGTGTCAGTTTTACAACTTGTAACAAGTGTTTTCCCTTGTCAGCCCAGACACAGGTATCTCCTTCTCCCTGTCTCTCTGGGACGATCTTCTGTGTTTTCAAAAAGCTAAAGGCACGCTGGTGCTTCAGAGACAAATTGATTTCTTATTCAAATAAAATCCAACTATCCATTAACCTTTTTGATCCCATGCTTTTGGTGATAAAACTGCTTGTACTGCTTGTACAAAAACTGCTTGTACTGCTTAGGTGTGATCAGTGGAAGGCTTAGTTCAGTCATTGACTCTTCTCTCAAACAGCTGTTCTTTGATGAAAACTGATGTCTCTAGTTATTTGTTTCAGGTATAATTCCTGATGTCGTGAGACCTATAGACTGGTACCAGTGATCTGTGTCTGTGTGAGCATGTGTGTGGGGAGAAGAAAAATCAAATTAAATTTGGAACTTGGCTCTGGCATCTGAATTCTAACACTGAGAGTAGTAACTTTAAACAGTCAGTATTAGGAGTGGTTTTCTTAAGAAAATATATATAAATTAGGGGTTGTTTGGTTTTTTTAAAACTAAAATTGGCAGGTTTTTTAGGGAGAATACCTAAAGGCCCTTAAAGGGATGAACTCTTTCTGTAGCTATGGACTAATTTGCTGTTTCATCTTGTTTTCCTTAGTTTCTGAAATGACATGGAAAAAATGAAAACAGGGGTTTTATTTATTTATTTATTTTAAATCTGTATGTAGCTAAATTATTGAACTTACTCTCACAGGGTACTGTGTAGACCAAACCCCAAAAAGGGATTCAGAAAGCTTCTGAATGCTTGATTTTCAAGGCCTGGAATTGTGCTTGAGGAAAGTTTTGCTTTGCAAATGTCCTTTTTCTCACAGTTTGCCCCAGAGTTTGCTCTTGTTTTTAGTGGTGACAGGTCAGTGGCCTGGCTGAGCCTGAAGTTTCACCTGCTGAAGTAGTTTTAAACTCTTCTCTCTGTAGGACAACTTTACAAGGTGAATGTGCCTGTTGTGGTCACACAGGCCTCAGGAGATGGAAGCATTCTCCATTACCCTGTGCAGCAGATGTTTCATCCCCTTGGGCAAGCTTCAGTTCTGCAGGCCAGCCTTGCCAGTGTCACACAGGTGAATGCATCTGCTGCCCATGCAGCTGGTGAAACACTCCAGCCCCAGGAGACTGCTGTCCAACAGGCTGTGCTGTTTAAACCAAACTATGTGGAAAAACAACACCTGGAGAACTCTGCTGCCTTGGTCCAGCAGCCTTCTGTGAGTCTGCAGGAATTTGAAATAAATGCAGTGTTGAATCAGTGCAGTGAAACCACAGAAAAATTCCAGCATGACAACCTTCATACAGCTGTGTTTACTCCAGAATGCTCTGAAGGACTTTTTATTGATGAATCCTTGGCAAGCAGCTCAAGCAGTGTCCTGCTGGATGTGGAGGGGCAGCTGGACATGGAGCATCCAGAGCTGCTGCAGCAGCAGGTGTCTGATGATATCATTGACCTGATTATTGCAGGGGAAAGTTTGGATGAAAATGCATTTCTGAGGGATCAGGGCAACATTGCTTCTTCTGATAAGGTAAGGCCTTTGTTTCTCAGCTAATGAAAATACATCTGTTGGAGATGGTTGTTTGAAGACATTTCTAAGTGACAGCTAGCACCTCTAAATGAGAAAAACAAAAATTTTTTGATTTTTGTAGTTCAGTCTTAAGCTTGTTTAGAATAGCAGTAGCTGACTGCTTGTTTTTACATTAAGACTGTCAAAACTACTGCTAAAATACTGTGATTGATGAGAACATCAATTTAGAAATACTGAAAAATGTAATGGATAGACAGAACTTATTAGACTTATTGATTACTTTTGAGAATCATGTTTTTTTTTTTTTTTTGTGACTAAGCAGACATGAAAGTCCTTGGGAACTTCCATATCATTCTGAGTCTGATCTGCATATGGATACTGGTCACTTGTGGGTAAAGTGCTTTTGCAGGATCAGCCGGGATTAATTTTAACTTGTAATGTGTGGAGAGAATTAAAGATGTATTGAGAATGCATTCAGGATGAAAAGTCAAATTTGATAAGTGAAAATCTCCTTGAAGAAAATGTATTTCCTTGGGGAAAAAGTCCTGGACAAACTAGAACTCAGCTAGAGCTGTGTGGGAAACTTGAATGATTTTAATTAACAAGCTGCTTTCCTGACCTCATCTAATTTTAGCTCCAGAAATTATTTGCAGATGTTTGAAGTTCAGGTTGGCTTGGTGACTTTGAGTTGTAGTGCTCATATGTGATTGAGGCAAATTTACTAAATGCAGATTTAGCGACAGTAATGCCAAATGTCTGTAAATAGAAAGCATGTAATGTTGCTCATCTGAACTCTGATGGCAGCATGATGAAGTCTCTCTGTGGTGAGAATGTGAGGTCAAAACATAGTGTTACTTTCTCGAACTAGGAAGTGTATGTGGATGGGAATTAAGTGCTACAATAAAGATTTAATGAGAAACTGAAGATGGCTGAAACCTTAAAGCCCTTTTATGCTCCTGTGAATGCTCTGTTTAGGAATTCTAGTACTTTTATGAACAGTAACTTGAAGTACTGAAATATTTACAGTCTCTCACAGCTTTTTATATCTTATTTAAAGAAAGCATTTTGAATGAGTTGAGGGAGAGGGATCAGTTCATCTTGACTTTTATTTCAGAAATGAAAAATGCTATTTTTGGGGGTGGAGGAGTAACTTCCTTTTTTGTTTTTATGGTAGGTTTTTTTTGCAATAGAAATTATAAGTGTCCACTTGATTGCCTTTGTTTTAGATTTGTTTGAGTACAAGGGTGTTTAGAGAAAAGGGTAAGGAATTTTTTTTCTGTATTGCTGGGGAATATTTGACCTGGGTTCCATTTAAGTTAGATGCAACACAATGTTTGCAAATGTACTCAGGTTTTACAAGCAGGTTTTACCTGAAACTCTCATATTAGTGTCCCAGGCTTGTTGATTTATTAAACAAAAATCTGTGGCTTTGTGCTGAACATGGCCATTGTGGTGTTGATTCACAAGCTGTCCCTGGTCTCTTTCATTCCTGTCCCATGGAACCCACGGAGCAGACAGAATCTGATTTACCACTGGAGAAGGATCTCTGCAGAGACATTGAAGGCATAAGTCAGCTCGATGGCACTGGGGATGTTTCTTCCAAGGAGCAAATACCGCATACAAAAGATAAAGAAGAGAATGAATTCATTGGCTTTATTGATTCAGAGGATCTGAGAGTTCTGGATGATGAGGAAGACTATGATGAAGAATGTGACAGTTCTTCAAACATGGAGTCCAGCTGCAGTGATGGGGACAATGAAGACCTCCAGATAGATATAGTTGAGGAGGTAATTTACTTCTAAGCCTTTAGAAGCACACAGCAATGTTAGATCTCTCCTGACTGTTGAATTGTTGGACCTAGAACAGTTCCTGGTTAGTTTAATGCAGGGCATGCACCGGGAAGTTACAAACCTCTGGAAATAGGAGGTACTGCAGAGAAATTACTTGAAAACTCGTTATTAGTAGTGTGGACAAATGAAAGAACTGTTGGAAATTTGTTTATTGGATGAATTAAAATACTTAGCTATCAGAATTAAAGTTTTATTGTAAAACCTTGGTCTCAGTGGAATGGAGTTCTGCTTTTGACTTACGTAAGATATTATTTAAAGAATTAGAGGATACAAATCTAGGTTTCCTTTCATTCTGAAGGACCACAGGGCTTAGACAGGGAACAGTGTGATACAAGAACATTGTTCTCTGTTTAATGCCCTGTGTTTCCTAGGTTTTCCTTTTTTCTTAAAGATATGCAATTTTGTATCCTATGGGTTTGTTCACAAGAGAATCAACTTGTAGCATTTGGAGTTCACATAAATACAACTTGATCAGTATTTCAGGTACTGGGATCTGCTTTATCAGTTATCAGTTTTGCTTTTTTGACCTGTGCTTTTGTTTAGGGTTTTGAGAATGCAAACATGTAAAAGGTACTTGTAAATGAGGTTGGTGTAACGTGGTCTTCACAGCCTCCAGGTGTTGATTTTGCAATGGTAACTTCATTGTTCTGGGTATGTTTAATTCCAAGTATATTCAATGCTATTCTTAAAGAGTGTATAAAACAGAATTCTAATCTCTAGGACCCCTTGAACTCTGGTGATGATGTCAGTGAACAGGACATTGCAGACTTGTTTGACACCGACAATGTGATCGTTTGTCAGTACGAAAAGGTACAGTAATACCTTTTAAAGGTAAAGGCTTTTGTCTTTGTTCTTTTATCATCCTAAATACTATCTTCAGCAAATCCACGTCTGCTCTCCTGTCAGTGCCTTTTGAAGAAACTCTAATGCTGTAATAGAGTGTTTAAATGATGTGTTTAGCTGACAATAGTCTGAAGACTTTCCTACTGTTTTCTGAAAAGAGGATAATAATAATGGCCTATTAAAGGAAAAGGGAACAACACATCTGGCAAAATTATTATTTGTAAAGGTGCAAAAACTTGTTTATTACCTTAACTTTAAAGTAAGATCAACATCTCTGTGGATAATTGTAGGCACATTCAGCTGTGAATTAAGGCTTTTAAAATGGATAACAGAAAGAGAAGTGTATGTACTTTCTTCTACATTTTTAAATTTGTCTTTGTAGTACTCACTGAGATTCTCCTACCAGAATTTTGTGGTGTCTGAGAGACAAAGTAGTTGTTAAGTGCCTTTTTGTCCTCCTTCATTTTAATGTTTAAAATTCAACCTTATTTTGAACCCCTGAAGATCAAACGAAGTCCATTTAGCTATTGTATGGTTTTGGATGCTTACATGTAAGTAATTTAAAAGATTAAAAAAGTACATATTTTGAAGCAAATATGGAAAAATGTGGCTGTAGTTTGTTTAAGAGTGTTTCTTGATTTTTTTTTTTTTAATATTCTTTCAAAAGTGACTAGAGATAACTTTTTGTGTGTCTAGACAGGCCTGTCATAATGGTTGTCTGTGGTTTAGGAAATGGAGAGGTGCTAAGAAAATTGTCTTTATAAAACTGTGACAGATTGACTGTTCCCTGAGACCAGTTATTTTGGAAAGTTATAGGGATATGTGTAGAAAATGCCTCTGAAATGAAGCCATCGGGATCTGTGTTATATTGAAAGGTACACCAAGTTTTGCAGCTTCAGAACTCAGACATTACAGTTGCTATAGGTAGTGCCTACTGTTATCTAGAGCAAGTTTTGTCTGAAATAAGCTGAAAAATTGCTTGAAAATCCAAAAGAAACTACTAGGAAGGTCAGCACTGGGCATGTCTTATAGGAAATTTAATATCAGATGTTATTAGAAATCAAGAGTTACAGAAGCTGAGGAAAGATGTTGGTAACTTTCCCCTTTGCAATACAGATTTAATATAACATGTAGGCACAGTAGAAAGTAGATAAAAACAGTTATGTCTTAAATTACCTTGTTACCTTTAAGACAATATTGTTGGTAAAATTGCTGTCCTGTTTTTCTTTCTGAAATTGAAAATAGACTGATGCTGACAATTCAAGGAATTTTCTAGGGATATTTAAAATTCCTGCTTTTAGTATTAAACAAAACTTTCTGCAGTGTGGATCTACTTGTAGGCCTTTAAAAAGAAGCAGAATATGCAAATTCTTTCTTACTTTTTTTTTGTAAATAGCAGTGTTTGCTTTTAAACCGATTTTGATGCTTTTAGCCTGTTCCTAAATCTCTGTGCATGCAACATTGCTTTGCCATGCAGAAAGGAAAACATTGCATTTTAGTTAAGTTACACTGGTTTGCAAGGTGTGCTGTGTTTTGGGATTGCCCCATTACTGTTGCCTTATCCTGCTGGTGTTGAGCTGTCATAGGTAACACTTTTTAGGGGGGAAGTTGTGGGATAGGAGAGTGGGACAGGCTGGGATAAGATTCAGGAGGTTTCTCTCTTGGAAAGGCAGTGAGTTCTTTATAAACAATTGAAGTATAATGCGTCCATTAAATATTCCACTGAATATTTTGGGCCATAAGGATTGGCAAATAAAAACCAGGTGTGTAAAACAGGTTGTGTTTAAATCTTGGGTGTTTTTTTTTTTTTAAATGAATGGTCTAATGTATATTTGTGGTTTCATTAATTTTGATTATTATTTTTCATCAGATACATCGAACTAAGAACAAATGGAAGTTCTACTTAAAAGATGGAGTGATGTCCATTGAGGGTAAAGACCATGTTTTTGCAAAAGCCACTGGAGATGCAGAGTGGTGAAACCTCACTCCAGTATGTCCTTGAAGACTGTGGCATTATTTCCTTATAAGCCTTCTGTGAAACAATTGGACTTTCTACTGTCATGCCTAAAAAACCAAAACAACCCCCCCCAAAAACGACAAAGCTGTGACAAAAATTTGTGCAAAATCTGCGTTGTTAATTTGTGTTGTTAATCTGCTTAGTTTGCAAACTAAACCACTGTACTGTTAGCTACTCAGCTGTCTTTGCTGTTCTTTTCTGATTATTTCATTTTTCCAGTGGAGAAGCATAATTGGAATGAATAGCTTTAAAGTTTGAAATGCTTTATCTGTTTGTAAGTCCAGAAAGTATCAAAGTACTTAGTAGTTAGTAAAGAAATACTTACTGATTTTAATTAAATACATTTTAATTCTGTTGTTTTTTTTCCCAGCTCTTGAAAGCTGAGGTATGACTTGAAATACAAAATTACACTATTGTGTTTTTCTTTTCAAAGACTTTTGAGTTGAAAAAAAAAGCAATATCTGTGCAAGTCTGAAACTTGTGGCTGTTTCAGCTGCACACTTCTCTTGATTTTTTTTTTAGTTGCTTTGTGTTTTTTGGACTTCAGTTTAAAGACATGCACTCCAGGTACAATAAGAGAAATGTCTGGGAAAGATCCTGGAGCTCTCAATATATGAGAATTATTATTGTTTATTCTATACTAGCTATGTCTACTGAGATGCAATGAATAGTGTGATGTAACATTAAAATGTGATTTATTTTCACTGTCAATGCAAAGTAATTTAAGTTTGCTACTGTACATTTCCACTTCATTCTAGGACTACAGACCAGTAAGCTGTGAATGATACAAATTGTGCATAATAATAAAAGTGTCATCTCATATACATTTCTAGCACAGAGTTGTTTTTGTGTTCCCTCAGTATAAACTCTACTTAGAGAAATGGGTACAAGCCATGCATGTGGCAGTAGCTCAGCCTGCCATGAGAACTGCATTCCTCCCAACATCAACTTTTTGTTAGTTCTTCTAGAAATAAAGGTCCAAAAGAAGCTTTGGGCCCTTGTCTTTCAGAGCTGCAGCTTTTCCCTGGCTCCTGTCCCTTGTAGGGAAAGATGGGCAATTCCATGGTAAAGCTGCAGCCAGGCTGCCTCAGAACAGTGTCATCCTGCTGGAAGGACAGTGCTACACTAGGGCACACCTCCCCCCTGGCTTCCCTCCCATGTCTGCTGGAATGAGACCTTGTGAGGCATTTTGGTTATCTCTAATTCCTGAGAAGGTGCAGAGGCTGGAAGAAGGGAAAGAAAAATATGGAAGTGGGAAAAAATGTATGGAAGAAATGAAGGGAAAAACCCCAGCCCTTGTTCATAACGGTGCAAACCTTTGTGCTAATGCCATAAGGCAGGAAGTATTTTTTTTAACCATTATTGAGTTTATTGCATGCTTTTTTTGATGCATCTGCTACTGTCCAAAGTGTCAAAGACAGGACACTGAACTAGAGCACTTGAACTGGGTGTGACATTTCTTTTGTCTTTTATAGATGCTGCTGCTGGAATGTGAAGAATTGTGTATTTAGAGGCAGTTGAAATATTCCAGTGTATGATTCCTTTTCCCCATTCGCATGACTTGTAGCTGCACTGATGCTACGCTTCAGACCCAGAAATGCACAAGAAATGCAGCTCTTACCACATGATAGATGCTTTTAGGTTTCAGCACTCTCTTGCAGGCTCTGAGTGCTCATGCTCTGTAAATGTGCACATTATGAACTGTGGGACCATTTCCAATGTTAGAAAAGACTGGAAGCAGAGGGAGTGTGGCACAGGAATCCATGGGACAGGACTGGATATGCACCATTCACTAAACACCACAAAGGCTCTGAATGGTGCTTCTGAATTTGACCTGTTTTTCGTGGTCACTATAAAATAAAGTGCTTAAAGAACACTTAGTTTTTAGCAAGTTTTAAAGATAACATTTAGTAAAGAATTACAGCTTTGAACAAGACATTTACAACTAAATACACCTGAAGTAAGGAGTTTTTATATTGAAAAAAATGTTTCTTATTAAAATGTAAGTTCTAGCCTGTGACTTGAGCAGTAATCAGTGATTTTGATCTGAATAGTTTATGAAATAATGTTTTTGCTTGCTGCTACTTACGGTTTAGCAAACATTGCTGCAAATGTAATACCAGTTATGGCCTTCAAAGCTACTTCAGTAAATGGCTGTCTAAAACTTTACACTAGAAAGAAGATGAAGTAAAAATAATGAGATAGAATAACAAGTGTAACTTGTATGAGAAGCTCTGGCATGAATCTAAATCTCTTATTGAAGTTTTACTTATTTGCTTACTTTTGAGTGTAGACAAATTTTAAGTATATAAATTACATTTGATGTTTTGTCAGTGGTTTTTAATTTTTTTTAACAGCGATTTTGTAAATGGTGGATTTCACTCCACTTACAGCAGGTACAAAAAGAAAAATGCCCAGACTCTCTTGCTGCTTGGCTGTTACCTCTGCAGCTCTGTAGGGCAGGTGCTATCACTTATTGTTGATTCTAACTCATCTCCTTTGCCTGTAGTTTCCTGAGCATGTTATGTGGTGGGGAGAGTGTGCTGGCAAGCTCTTGTCCTGTTGAAACATAATGCAAGTAAATCAGTTGTGCCCTTAGGATAGTGTGCTGTCATGTCCTAAATCATGTGCAGGACTTTTCCATGGCGTGTCAGAAGAAACAAGTCTCAAAAATCTGTTTTGAGATAGGTGATAGAGAAGTTTTAGGCCCAGTAGCTATCTTTTTACACCAGAACCTTTGGCTTGTATTAAAATTAGATATCCTATCATACTCCTATTTGACCATTGGCTAAGCTCACGAGCTGGTGTGTGTAAAGAGGTACATCAAATGGAAATTGTATTGATTGCTAAACTACAGAGTTCTAAGAGTCTCCTCTGTTGTCAATCCTGCTTCATTCCCCACCTGTGGGAACTGCTCATGAGCACAGCTGGGCTTACATCCAGAGCTTTTGTACTGATTAAAATCATGGCATTACACTGAAGGTAAGAGTGGGTCAGAGATGTTATTTCTAATTATCACAATTATGAACTAATGATAGACCAGTCACTAGTACAAAGAATTGCTTTCATGAATGTGCAGCAAATTTAGTCTGCTGTGCAGTGTTTTGGCAACAAGGGGAGTGCTTTGGAACTCAGTTGCTATCACAGACTTGAAAGCAAAGGACTCAGCTGAAAAGGAGAATGTAAAAGGTTTAAAGTGATTGCAATAGTCCTGTTCTCTTAGGACTCTGTGCTTTCTTAAATTAGCAGTGCAGTCACAAATCAGGACCAGGCATTTAGCATGATCACTTAGCATAAGGCAATGCATAGTGAAAGAAAAGAGAGATTTTAATGGGAAAACATTGTCACGAAAAGGTAACTACTCTGCTTCATCACCTGGGAATAGAGTTGGATTGTGTGTGCTGAAGAGGCCCTGGTGCATTCCTGAATGTCATTGGCACTGGTGATGTCAGAGTGGACAGGTGGAAATCATTCCAGAGACTGTCCCAGGAGGGATAACAAGGCAGCACTTCCTTGCCTGTGCAGGAAGCAGCTCTCCTGCTTCTGAGAGGGAGCCTTTAGAGTTTACCTGATTTTTGTGTGTGCACATGTGATACCCTAATTGAGTCCTGTGTGCAGCAAGGGGGTTTTGCATCTCCTGTGGTTTCCTGATCACACATGGCTGTGTATGGGTTAATAATTGAAGGAAACTTCCCACCAGCTCAGACTGAGGTCTAACGTAAACTGCAAAATTGCCAGTGACAAAGGTTCAATAGATCAACTTTCCTCCTTGCTGACATCTTTACAGCCTATCACTTGAATGCTCTTCTTTAACTGTGTGTAGGTGGCTGTGTAATTGGAAGTTTCTGTTGATGAAATCTAGTTTAGTGCCTTTTTCTTTAAACCAACAATGCCAGCACAGCTGATAAGAATGAAAAAAGAAGCCATGAAAAGTAGCAAATAGGCTTTAAATACTCCAGGGAAGCAGATCTGGAGAAAAAGAAGCTAGGCTGCAATCACTGCAGTAGCTGTTGGCTTCAGGAGCAGCTCCTGGACTCTTCTAGTTCCCCATACAGAAAAGTTTTGCCTAATAGCCACCTTCCACACCTATCATCACAAAGGAAGAGAAGGGAAAACACCACTTTGAATGTCAGAACAGTTATGTTGCATAAGAATTACTGACTGTTAGTTTTATTTATTATGAAATGTTCAAGATTTTGTAAAACAATCCCTAGTCACTAAGGTAATCACAACTGGCCTTGCAAAGTGCTGCATCTCTTGGCACTCCAGGTAAATTTTCCTTGTGAGAGGTCTTGTCCCGTGGTGCAGGATAGGGCTTCTCTAAGGCTGACAAGAGCAGGAATCCTTGGGAGGCTTTGCTGGGGCCTGTGGCTGCGCCGCCGTTCTTGCAGTTGGAGTTATAAGCAGAGAAATAGTTCATCCTGTAGAGCTCTGCTCGGCTCTTGCAGCAACCAAGCTTGCTCATCAGCAGAAAGAAATCCCTTCGAAATGCTTTGGTGAAAATCGCGTAGAGAAAGGGGTTTGCGCAGGAGTTGACGGGGTAAAATAAAACCAGCAGGATCTTGGAGTTGGTCACTGTGATGAGAGGAACTTTGAAGGCAGCGGATATGGCAAAAAAGGAGATGGGGGCCATGCAGGTGAAATCTGTGAATATCAGCACTGCCATTCTCTTAGCAACCTTGGTGTCTTTATTGGCAGCTACCAGCTCTGGGTTCTGCACAGCGATGTAAATCTTGATGTAGCAAGCACAAATGACAATGAAGGCGACAACATTCAGCACCAAGATCAGCAGGATGTAGGCTTGGGACAGGCCCGTTTCGATATCCATGGGCAAACAGATGCTGACCTTCATGTAGCTGCTGACCCCGAAGAGAGGCAGCATGGCTATCCCGATGGAGAACAGCCAGCCCCCGAGCATGATGGGCACGGCGTGGCGCAGCCGCAGCTTGCGGTGCAGCTGCATGGCGTAGGTGATGGTGTGCCAGCGCTCCACGGTGATCACCGTCAGCGTGTACACCGACAGCTCGCTGGCAAACACCGTGAAGAAGCCGGCCGTGCTGCAGCCGCTGCCCGTCTGCCAGTCGATGGCGTGGTTGTAGTACTGCCCACTGGTCTGGGCGTCCACGGAGGCGATCAGCAGCAGGTACAGCCCCATGCAGAAGTCGGCGAAGGAGAGGTTGCACATGAGGAAGCGAGGGACCGTGAGCTTGTAGTGGCTGGTCAGGAGAACAAGGAGCACGGTGAAATTGCCGGCGA
The DNA here is from genome assembly GCA_013396995.1 of Dicaeum eximium. Taxonomy (NCBI): domain Eukaryota; kingdom Metazoa; phylum Chordata; class Aves; order Passeriformes; family Dicaeidae; genus Dicaeum; species Dicaeum eximium. The sequence continues at coordinate 280,444 of VWZP01002197.1, read as the reverse complement.
TGGCGAGGATGTTTATAAACCAGATCAGCACTCTGAGGAAGCTGTATCCCAGGATGTCTTCGCAGGGATTAAAGGCATCTGGTTCCGGAGTGCACGTGAGAACTTTAGGCTGACAAAAGTCATACTCAAAGTCAAAGCCGGCCATTTCGCTGTCATCGAAAATGGTTGAGTAGCTGTAGGGAGAACTTTCATCATCTGTTGCAAAGGGGTGCGTATTCCTCTCCACTGACCATGGCAATGGGTTGTTGAAGTCATCTCTGTAACCGTGAAAAAACCACCCCCCCAAACAGAAGTGAATTATTTGTTACATGCTACTCACATTCTTTTTCAAAATACAACAGATAACAGTTGTTTCAAAACAGTGACTTCCTCCATGTGTTTCTACAGGGTGTTTACAAATAAGGAAGCCTTGTAAGGATGCTTTGTGTTTGGGAAGCAGCCTTGGAGAGCAGCAGGGTTCACAGTCCTATCCACAGAAATGCTCTTATATACAACTTGCTTATTTGTAAGTACTTCACTTTTACTGTTTTGTGAAGGAGCCATGGTTCTCATGCTGCTGGTTGGCTGCAGTCCAAGCTACAGTAACACTTGGGCTGATGGATTACAGGTTTGGTGCACAGAGGTTTCGCAGGCAGTTGTAGAAGCCATACTAAAATAACCTATGGATTTTAACTGAGCATCTTTGCTCCCCTTAGGAAAGGTACTTAGCAAATGAATTCCTGAGACTATGTATGGCTTGGGAGATGCTGAGGAATTTGCTGTTTGCAGTATCATAGAGCAAGGAGTAGAAGTGCATGGTTAACTAAGTCACATTGACAGCTAGGAATTTATTAAATTTAGGCTGCACCCAATGCCTAATAAAAAATGTTGTAGGGTTTTAAGATAGACTTCTAAAATCTCTAGCTCATCAAGAGTGTGGTGACAAGCCTGCCAAAGAAGAAACATTTTAAAAGCAAACGCTGTCTTTTCTGGCACTTCCCTGCTATAACAGGTGCCTATTTCCCAACTTCCCAATCATCCTGACTGTGAGTGTTTGGTGGGCAAACACTCAGTCTGCAGTGTGAGACCTGGAAAATATCTCTATTGAGGACAACTCTTGAGAAAACAGGTAGCTTTAGGATAATTTAAATACATGCTTAAGCTTCCACATCTACTGAATCATGTCCATTAAATTATATTTCTGGAGCAGGATCTTAACTGGCAAATGAAACTGAGCGGCTTTTCAGCTATTCCTGTGGGGCAAATAACGTTCCAAACTTGTTATCCTAACCCTTCTCTCTGTATATAGAAAACTGTCCAGTGTTTCACATTTACTCACCTGGCTCAAACTGGAAGAGAAGGGAATACATTTGACTCTATTTACTTATAAAAATGATTGTGATTTTCTGAGAGGCTGTGTGAATGTGCTGCTATGTGCAAGCTGGATTTTTGTGGCGTTTGGTTTTTTTTTTTTTTTTTACTAATAGGAACTCAGGACTTTCAGATGATTTCTGCTGTGGTTCTGCAGTCATTAAGCCCATGGACCATAACCTTACTTTCACTTGCTTATTATAATACCTTTTCAGAGAATTGCTGGCTCTGGGATTTGCCAAATCAAAAAGCTTCAGGAGCCAATAGGCTGGGCAGACTATTTAATGCACAGCAGGAGTGCAACAGATGCTAATCCAAAACAAACAGACAGATAAAACCAAATGGCAAGTGTAGGAGGCCTCACCAACCAGCAAACAAGATAATGTCCAAGGAAGTAATTATCCCAATGAATCAATCACATTTCAGCTGTATTTAGCCATTGGAATTCTGTGACCATAACCTTGTTTCTTCTAGACTTTAGAATGCTTTGACGCCACATCAGGGCTGCTAAGGAGTCCCAAGGTCCCCCATTTAGCTGCAGAGGGATGAAGAATAGCAAATCTTTAAACTTCTCCCTTAAAAGCTTGGTTAAAGCCTGTGTCTTCCAGCACAGCCAACAGAAAAGTTTTGATATTAGCCTTTCTCATTGTCACACTGAACACTGTCAAGCAACACTGTGATGATATGAAAACACATGTTTAGACAGAATAAACCACTGGCACGTGGTTGTCACACTTCTAGCTCAGGGACTCCATTCTACCATGGAAAACTATTGATATGCAGAGTTCAAATGATCCTTTCTATAGGAAAAAAAAAAAGTTAACAATAGCAGCTCTTCTATTTAATCATTGTTTTGAAATCCTTTGAGAATTCAGAAGACAAACTGCAAGAAGTAAAGCTTGTAAAATCATGAGGGTTTTTTATTCCCCTTTCCTTTTGAACATCCAAATCTTGGTTTAATGATAGTAAAATTAACACCGTGCAACTTCTAGGAGTGACTGAATTGGCAGGCAAAGATCTGCTTAGTGAAAACACATGTGAACACGAGAAAGGGGAGGGGGTCTGTATTTGCTACTTGCATCATCTTTATGCAGAGAGGTACTTACAGCATTTCGTTAGTCGGTTTCCTCATGGTGCTTTCACACTCCTTGGAGAAGTTGTCAAAAATGGAAAGCAACAAATTCTGTCTGCAAGAAGGATGAGAAGAAAGTTAAGTTTCAGGCTGGATTTTGGCCAAAGCCTTGTCTTCTCTACAAGTGATCTTCACAGACATGTAAGGTAACCCAGAGCTGGCCTCAAGGCAGCACAAATGTTCCTGCAGAATCTGGAAGTGGGAAGGAGAAGACTTCAAATGCTGTGAAAATAGGCAGTGTCAGGATGTGTAAGGTGCGTAAGGATGGTCGTTCAGCTTGGTTAGTGCGTAGGATTTATGTTTTTTTGTAGGTAAATAACTTGAACTTGAATTAAATTGTGTGTTTTGAAATATTGTATTCTCCACCAGGATGAATGGAAGCAGTTAGGCTGGCTTTTGGAGAAGTGCCTGTTAACAGCTGCTGGGAAACTGGCCTGATACGGAACCACAGAATGGGTCAGGTTGGAAGGGACCACAGTGGGGCATCTGGTCCAACCTCACTGTGTCATCCTAGAGCACATTCCAGACAGTTCTGGAATATCCCCACTTAGAGAGACTCCACACCCTCTCTGTGCAACCTGTTCCAGGGCTTGGTTACCTGCACAGAGGGAAGCTCTTCCCCACATTCAGATGGAACTTCCTATATCAGTTCCTTCCTGTTGCCTCTTGTCCTATTGTCCAGCACCACTGAGCAGAGCCTGGTCCATCCCCTTGACACCCTCCCTTCAGATACTGACAGACATTGGTGAGGTCCCCTCTCAGTCATCTCTCCTCAGGACTGAACAGGCCCAGCTCCCTCAGCCTTTCCTCGTAAGAGAGATGCTCCACTCCCTTCACCATCTTTGTAGCCCTCCACTGGACCTGCTCCAGGAGCTCCATGTCTCTCTCATCCTGAGGATCCCAGAACTGGACACAGCACTCCAGCTGTGCCTCACCAGGGCTGAGTAGAGGGCCAGGATCACCTCCCTTGACCTGCTGGCAATGCAGTTCCTAATGAACCCCAGGACACCATTGGCTTCTTGGCCACAAGGACACACTGCTGGCTCAGGGACAGGTCCCCAGACCTCTGCAGAGCTGTTTTCCAGCAGCTCAGCCCCAAGCCCATACTGGTGCACGGGGTGAATCTTCCCCACGTAACCCTATTTTAAAAACTGCCTGAGATCTGGAGGTAGACTTTGCATGCTTGAAGTAAAGCAGTTTGAACAGTACAAGTTGAAAGATGATACATTTGGCAGAATTTCTGGTTTTGAGGCCTTAAAAGTAGCAGCCAGGTACTCTACCAGTATGAATGGAAATGGCTTTGTCTCACCTCATTGCTGATGCCCCTGGTAGGGGAGCAGTCATTTCCTGATTTGCAATTGCATGGGATTTCCTCCCCAGCAATTTACTAAGAAAACAGTCACTTAATATAAGAAAGTGACTTACTAAGGCACGCCTGTTTTTATAGGCCATGCTCATGCTTCAAAGTCAAGCACCCAAAAAATAATACAATATCAGAAATGTAGTTATCTTTATCAGAATAAATACATTTTTTTTTCTCTGCCAGAGTTGCTCCTGCATTTAATACACTCAGAGATGTGATCTGTGACAGAATCAGTTCATTAGCAATGGAAATGCTTTACAGTAGAATCTTTGTTCTGTTCTTGCAGAATCAAGAACTCCTTAGTAAAATGAGGTAGACAGAGAAAGTATAGATTAACCCCTACTTTTACCCTAAAGAACTGGAATCTATTCCTGCCTTCCCAGGACATCTCTGAAGCGAAGGTATGAGAGTGACACTGATCAGGCCTCTCAGAACTGCCTGCTCAGTACGTCATTTCTGTGGCCTTCATTTGAGACAGATGAGAAACGAGGCACCTTCATGGCTCAAACTGAACTCATTTGGGGTTGCTTTTGCTACCTAAAGCAAACTGGGGGTTGGTTTCTTTGAAACATAAATGCTGAAAAATGAGCTGCAGTTGTCTTGGATTAACTGCCCCAAGTTTGTGGATGCAAAGCTCTCCCTGTGCCACAGTTTCCAGTTGTGGGGAGAACTGTCTATTACTTGAAATGGTTGGAACTAAACCATTTAACCTCTCTCTGTAGGCTTGTGGCAGGCCCTAAATTTTGGTGGGTAATTGAAAGCTTGCCTTTTCTACTATGTCATCATGTCACCTGTATTAATTAAGCTAAAGGCTACAGGGGTTTTATTTTTTTTTTTAATTAGGGGAACATGCTTTTGATAAAGATCTGTCTTCTGTAGGCCAGTAGGCTTTTAATTGAGATACCAGGAAAAATGTAAGCTTTAAACAAACTTAGAAGAATGTTTCTGCTGGCAGATCCAGGGCACAGGATGGGATCCATTTCTGCTCTAAAGTAAATGGACATAATTTTCCTGGGCTTAGCAGAGATTTGCTGTTTCCTGCAAGGCCTTGCAGTGCACCACAGCTTCCCTGTAACTAGAATAAAGGTAATCAAACCCTGTGAGCTGAATAAAGCAGAATTGCCGTTTTGGAGCTTCTGAAGCACCGCAGTACAATAATGTGCTATTTGGACTTACCTTTCTGTCCTCAGATTTCGAAAAGCACAGCAGTGGCTGGGATATGTTAGGACAGCTTCGAGAAGACTGCTGAATTTGTCCAGTGGTGGCAGCCTCTTTAACGAGTAAGATGACGTTGCATTTAAGACCTGAATGGCCTCAAGCCCGTAACTCGGCAGGGACTCCAGCGCTGTTGAAGAAATATCCCTGCGAAACAAAGAGAATATTCACTTTTCTTTTCATCCCTGTAAAAATACCACCAAAGCATAACAGTAGGTGACAGCAACTGGTTTTTTCACTGAAGTTCAGACTTACAAAGCTGCTCCAGCACCTGGTGTCCAGCTCAGAGACATGGTCTGTGAAAACTACAGAGAGGCAGGGTAAGAGCATCCCTGGGGCTCAGCAGCTCCAGCCAGGCAAGGAGCTCCCTTGGTCCTGGGGAAACTGAAGCCCACCACTCCAGGGGCTGTGTCCATTTGAAATTCATGCATGGAGTAAGGGATGCTTCTTTAAGTCAGAGACAGGGAGAGAAGAAGGTGGGCAATAGTGACTCTCCAGCCAGCTGACTCAGGTAACAGGTAGGACACCCTCCTCGCTCTCTGCTTGGCTCTGAAGGACTGTTCTAGGTGATTCAAGTAAATAGCTATTAATTAAAACCCCAAAAGAATCTGTCATTCTTGCCAACATAAGCTTAAGCAGTTTGGCTTACAGTAACTTTAGAGGGGCTGTTTGTGTGAAGGAAGTCCATCAGTGACTAAAGATTTTCAGAGCCAGGACATTAAACAAAGAAAAGAAGGCCCACAATTCTGAAAGTGATATCAGTAATGCCATGTTCCATAAAGCACTAATAAAAGGCACAAAAAAGGCACGTGTACCACAAAGTGCTATTTACAGAACCACACTCTGTTTTATGCATGGAGTTAGAGCCAGGGCACCCCTCCAGTAAGTCCTTGATTAATAAATCATGAGGATAATAATTACAAGTTTTATTCAGCACAAGCTTACAGCATGCAATCAATTGGCTCACTTTTATAAACAAATAATAAACCAATATATATTGCCAAAACATATCCATCCTACCAAAGGACAAGTTAGTTTACAATGTCAGAATATAAGATACAGAAACAGAATCAGGAGTATCTGACACAAATAAAGCAAAAACCAAAATGTCTAAGAGGTGGAGATCAATGCCAGCATTAGAACTGATATGTGTTTGCCAGGGTGCAAACTCCTTTCACTCTCTAATTTCATGGAATCTTGCTGACATGTTTCCACTTTGTACACAGAGGGTAAGAGATCAAATCTCCCAGACTCGAAGCCTGTGTTTGCTGTGGTGACACAGCTCTGGTGACACAGTGCAGTTCCCACAGGACACTCAGGTAATGGAGCTGTGAATACTTACAGGACATCTGGCCCTGTGGCCCCTCTCAGGGCATCGTTGTGTATCCGCCTGAGGTTCTTGTTGTCCTTCAGGATTCTGTGGAACCAAAGATGAACTCTCTTTACATCTGTATTTTATAAATCACTTTTTTGGTTTCTTCTGCACAGCTTTTTCAAATCTTTCTCCTACCACAGCAGTGGTTGCTGCACTGCCTGGATGGGGAGTCCCTGTGTTTCCCATGTGACTGTTACTTCCTCTGATGCCATCAGATCATTATCAGCTACACTTAAATCTGATAAATTCCAAATTCTTCTGACTTAAACCAGGAACAACCAGGCTGGTTCTTTCACTATAGTAGCAAATATACATTTTGCCCAAACCAAGAGACTAGTCCCCTAGTGTGTGAGAAGGATTAAAAACTATTGATGTTTCCAGACGTAAACTGTAGATTCCTCAGTCTGGGCTACTATTTCAAGTCGTACACTAATTTTTGAAATTTTCTTAAGAATTATGAGCTTTTCTCACAAAAGCTGTACTATTTTAAGGGATGTTGTTTCAGGAAAAGCAGCGAGAGCTGCAGGATTAACGACTGAGTCACAATGACACTGAAAGATGCAGTTTTCTCATGGGTATTGGGAAACAGAAGACACAGCCAGTTAAACTTAAGGAAGAGTCTCTGACTGTATTTAAATTCTTATTTACTGTTTAAATTACTGAGGAGGGATAGCATACTCACAATTGATTTAGCTTTGTCCCATTGAAGGCATGGCTGTGGATATCTTCAAATCCATTTTTATACAACTTGCTGGAGATTAAATAAACACAAGGGAAAAAGATGTGGAAAAGGTGAGGTTATATTATGTAAGTCAAGTTTCAAACCTCAGTGCTGCATTCATTTTAATGATTAGAGGCTCTGCTTATAAAGAATGAAGGTAACTATAGCCCTTAAATTAAGAAAGGTGCAGTTTAAATTCTCTAAGCTCCTTCCTGTTTAGCTGCTGAAGAGAACTTCTGCTGAGGTACAGATCCTCCCCCTGCTGAGGGGCTCACCTGTGCCTACCTGGGGCTGAGATCCAGAAACAAGACTTTAGTCCAGGTAAGCTCCTGGCACACAGACAGCAACCTGGAGGCAGAAGACCTGGATTTTGTGGTGTCAGCAGATGTGTGTGGTGCAGATGGAAGACTGCAAGGCCTAGAGATGTGTCAGGTAGAAAGCAGCTGTAAAGCCTGGAGGGAGCTGCTGGACTGCAGATCCTCTCTGGATGGACAAATCTTCCAAGAGACAGCTTTGCAGAGAGGCAGGGGCGAGTTGTGCATCGTCCAGCAGTCAGTGAGTTGTCAACTTCTGCAAAGTGCTGCTGCCAGGCTTGATTTGTGCTGTGGAAGCCTTGCTGTCCCCTGCACTGCACAGGGACACTGGATGTCACCCTGCTTCCTGATTCCCCACCCTGGGGCCAGACACCTAAATTCTGGGCTCTGCTACACCTCAGGTCCAGCTCTTTTCCTTCAGCAGGAGATGTAACCTATGGGTCTATTAATATCTGTTTGTGATATTAAGTTCATGTATCCAATAGAAATTCAATATAGTCACTTGTATTTATTGTTTTTTCTTTAATATTAAGCCCTATTAGAAAACTTGCAACTGTTTATGAGTTAAACAACATTTCTGTTGCTTTTCCACTTGCTTTTGGGATAGCACAAACTGGCCCTGTGAAACCTGCTCCCAAGTGCTCAAGTGTGGGGAGCACCTGGCTCCACTTGATAGATGGTTATCTACCTCAGCACAGTGCTGAAATTAGTGATAGCCTTAAAGACCATGACAATGTGTAGGATCAATTTCCCAATCCACAAGAAACATTAACTGTTGGAAAGGCTAAATTAGCTATTTGCAGTGCAAGGTATGACTGCAGGGTGACTTTACAGCTCCACAGATTACTTGTGCTTCACCAGACCATGCTGTAGCAGGAGGAATTACTCCACCTAATTACAGCTAACCACATGGGGTGGAGCTAACACATAGCTCTACAATTAGGAAGCTGCTGATAAGATAATTCTTTTCTTCTTGTGGTGAGCTCCCGATCACAAAAGGATGGGACAAAAATGACTGTTGGCTGTTTCCTTACTTAGACTCCCTCTCATTTAATACACTTTAGGGTTACAGTAAAGACTTCAAGCACCTTTCTCCATCTCTTTTATGTTCATTTTCTTGCACCATTAGCAGAATAATAATTTTGCTGGAGTTATTTTCAGGACTTGTTGGGAGGAAAGAGGCTCATAAGATGAAATGATGCACTAATCCAAGCAATTGCTCCTCTTTAGCATCGTGTAGGAGTAGCATTCAGTCACATTTATGCCCAGTTCCTCTCTCATTTCCAGAAAGTATTGGTCAATACATAAAATCTGGGTTAAAATTACTGTCATGCTGGCACATCAGCCTGATGAAGAGTCCATCAGCTGCAGTTCTTGCTCCTGTGCACAGCTCCTTTGCAGGTGCAAACACCCATGGAGTTTTGGGCGGGGCTCCCGTTGGATGTGCACTGGAGCCTGGCCCCCAAAGGCTGGCTTCACTGGCTCCCCTGGGCTTGTGGCTACCACACCAAGTGGGTGCCTCAGAGGGTCCTTCCTTGGGAAGCCCAAATTTTGGCCACATCCTGCCGAGAGGCTCAGCTGGTGATTTCTCCTCTTCCAGCAGTACTTTGTGGAAGTTTTTCTGAAGACAAGCTGTGAAATTCATACAGAGTTCTTGCTGTGCTGGCAGAGGACGTCTCACATTGGCTGTCTGCTGCTGTCTGCGTTGCTCAGGTGGGGCATCTCATAGCATCAAACCCACCCACCTCACAGGGGGCTGGAGCAATGAACCTACTGTTGGCTAAAAGGAAAGTCTTGGGTATGGAGACTTACAGGGACCTTGTAGGAAAGTAAGCTGAGGCAAAAGAAATGAGGGTAAGAAGTAGCATCCGTAGTTTGTACCAATTTCTTCTGTGTCTCCATTCCTCCTCTTCAGAGGGACCCTGTGCAGCTGAAGCTCAGCTCCCTCAGACTGCTTGGTCCCTGAAAGCACTGTTTCAAGAAACCACATCCCTGATGTAAGAACAGAGTCTTTGGCCTCCAGTGCAGTTTTGGTAGTTCATATCCTGGTGATGGTATTTTTAAAAACAACATTGCATGGAAGATGAAGACCTAGATCTGTGGTCCTATTTTCTTTCCTAAGGGAAGTTATCTTTTGGATGAAACTCCACTCTTCATCTTGAAGAACGTCCCTATGTTTCTTAGGCATTTAAAATTCAACACACAATACATATTTATTTCACTGGCTCCCCTATGTCAAGGTTTTCGTGAAGTCAACCCACTTTCCTCAAGCAGAAGTGTTATCCTCGCAGAAGGAACTGGAGCTAGGATTATTTTACTCACAGTGTCAGTGATTCATTGTTCATCCCTTGGAAAGCATTTTGTGGTATAATTGTCATACGCAAGTTATCACAGAGCTCCCTTTGAGAGGAAAGAAAAAAGGTATTTTTGTCAGTGACTTGGGAGCAAGATGGAAAACACAGTTGGGTTAGCATGGGTCTCTACTTACAAAATAAAATGAGCTTCCATTGAGAAGATCTGTGTCAGGTCTGGAAACTGTCTTATTCCAGTATTACAAATGCTCCTAGAGAAAAATATAATTCCTATTTAGAGAAGGAAATATTACCAGAGGGGATGCAATGAGAAGCCGACTTGGTAGGTTTAAGTTTAACAGTGCTTTAAAAAGTGACTGACAAATCTAATTTTTAAAGTAGGCTCCAAAGGTATTTGTAAGGCCTGTAAAAATCGAGTTTTTAGAATTCTCAAGTGTCCTAGAGGAGCAGCACATGTTCTCACTACATTAAGCACGAGGGAGAGATTTTAATTACGTCTTTTGTGTAGTATTCTGTTAGTCTGAAAGCTTTATTTTAGAAATAAGCATTTATCCGAACTACTTTGCAGACTTCTGTTTTGTCCATCACTGCCCTACCCTTGTACACTGAAAAACCTCACTATTGGCTAACTGCAGGTTAAAGCTATTGTAAACAATGTATGTACTTCTAGGATGCTGTAATGCATGGAAAACCTTTTTCCTTACATTGCTTAATTTGATTTGTCTACTCCTTTGGAGAAAAGAATAAATAAAGCAAACAGAAAAGGAATAGAACTCTTTCTTACAAGTATTTTAGCCTTGGAAGATTTCTGAATGCTCCATCCTCAATGTGCAACAGATTTTTCGTGTTCAGGATTAATCTGCAGTGAGGGAAAAATATTTCAGTATTATAATCAAGATAGATTTAGGTGGGCCCTGACTTTTGTTTGCGATTTACTTTTTCAGAAAACAGCCTGCAAATAATGCTGCTAGGTGCATTTTGAGGCACTACTGGTAATAAAAATAGCGTGCAATTTTTAGACAGCCAACAAAAGATAACACTGCCTGAATGCTTATGGCTCTCTGAGTTGGTCTGGCTTGGATATCCTGGTCCCTGGTGGGAGTTAGCGTTTTGGGCTTGGATGTGGGGCCAAGCCTGGACCTGAGTGTGTGTGTCTGCCTGGTCCTTGCTCCACAGTCAGATCCCTTCAAATCATCCCTCATTTCCATTACCTTACTGATGCTGATGCTCTTCCTAGCCAGGAAAGGCAGTTCCTCAGATGGTTTAACCTCTTAGGAGCACCATGGACTTCCTTAGAGCAGTGATTGGTAGAAGTGGATCAGCAGAAACTGGGAGGGAGGTGTGTGAAAAGTCCTGTTTGCTACTGGTCACTCAAAAAAATGGGCAGATCTCTTAATCAAAGAGCACTTTCTGCAGCTGAACTGTCTGCCAAAGCTCTGTTTGCCCTAAAGGCCAATAACTGTAGCCCAGCTCCCCCCCAGTGCATGACTTACAAAATACAAAGGTTTTAGCACGTGAAGTGGTAAGAAAAGTTGAAATTCAAGGATACCATTGAACTCACTACCCTGATCATCCATTGAATGTGGACTTGAGCACAGCTTGGGACATCAAGCCCTTGCAGTGTGAGTCCTGCACAGCACTCAAGATTCAAGGAGGGTTTCTTGCCAGTTTCCTATAGCTCTTTAATGGCCTTGCTTAGCTTTTGGGTTTTGGAAGACAGACATAAGACAAGCTATCCATAAACTGTAGGTGAATGCATAAGGTCAAATCTTTCATTCCTTCCCTAAACATACCACTAATTCTAGTGGAAGCTGGACTCAGTCAGAGGTTGACTAATCTGTATCCCTGGCTTATGTGAGTAACCGGATTCAGTGATGTTCACATATAAAGAAAAAAGAGACGAATTTGTCCTCAGTTGCACGATTTCTAGCCACTCACTGGTCATGCTGTGTGAAAAAGGCAGTAATGAGATATTGAATTAGATTTACAGTTTCCAATTTCACTAAATATTTCAGAGTATTCTACTAGTCGTTGCTTTTAACTCTCTCTCTCAGATGCCTGTGCTATGGAGGTCAAGTTTAAAATCAGTGCATGTTCTGTTTGAGTAATATTTTAGTGCTCCACAGAAGAGCTATGCATACTAAGCAGCTGTATTTAAATAATGCAGGGCTTTGAAAACGGCATCTTCAAATAGAAAGATTTTTCTCATCTGTTGTCATCTCAAATTATTTCCCCACTTAGAAAACCTGACAGTGCCAGAGCTCCACTGCTGCCACTGAGCTCACTGAAAGCAGTGGGACTCTGTGTGGGGATGTCTCTGCATGAGCTAGATCTCCAAGGCCAGGCCTTACAGAGTGCTCACTGTTTTATACAGTTTTTTGGAGAGGAATGTTTCTCATCATAGATCTCAATCACAGCAAATCAAAGTAACAGAGACAGATTTGGTCCAGGAATACTTCTCTGCAGACTGTTTACTCCTCGATGATCCAAAACCACAACATGGATGCCTTTTTTTAACTACTGCTCACATTTCAGACAAGGAGGGAAGGCTGTCAAAGGCACTCGCTTCTATTCTCTCCAGGGAGTCGCTCTGAGAGATTTCACTACAATGAAAACAGCAGACACAAAGCAACACATTACCAGAAAAGACCCCAGCAATCAGCTTTCCACTTAGTATTTCCTCCTTTTATGCACACTTGTTCAACCCCTCCTATCAGTCTTGTCTGTGCCTCACCTCAGACATCCTGGCAGGCTGTGCCAGTGGGGTTTGAGAGCGGACCAGCCTTTTTCTGTCTTGGCAAAAGGGAAAGCCAACCCTCAGGAATAAGTACTGCTGCAACAGCCAATCTCCATTTCCTCAGTAAATTGCAGGTAAGCTAGAGACAGAGGGCCAGAACTAATGTAACACAGAGTGAGCCCAAGCCTCGTGAGCCTTTTCCTCCCTCCCACTGTTGGTTCTGCTTAGTGAATTTACTTGCATGGTGAGGACATGGATAATGTTCATGGTGCTTCATGTGGTATTATCGAGTCAGAACTACAGTCATCTAATCCACAGATGTAGAAATACACAGATATGGATTCAGCACACTTTATGAACAATTTTTGGATTTAAATGCTATTTTCATTGCAAATGTATGAAACATTCCATATTACATGTATGCAAACTGAAAGGACGTGGCTCTTTTCATCATGACAGACCAACGTGACCGTATTTGGTGGCACTTTCAGATTGTGATGTACTGATGCTCCTATCCTACATGTACTCAAGATTAATCAATACTGACATAGAAAAACAAAACCAACTTATTAGATACTTGTTTAAATGCTTGTCAGATTAAGATCTAAGAGGCTATGTAAAACTGAGTCCAGAAAGTAAATAGTATACATTGATGCATATACAAGGGAAAGATCTTCAAAATTTCTCAGCAGAATTGACTAGAAGGGCACACAAAGTAAATCTAAGATTATACACTCTCAAGAAAAAATATTTTCCAAACAACTGGAATGTGTCTACCATCAGAGTCAGTATTGTCACAGTCTTGAGTGTTAGCTTAATTCAATTACAATTATGAGAAGACAACTCTACTGGTGATACAAAATTACTTGGACCAGAATAAATTCTGTATATTATTTGTAGTGGCAAAGGGAGATGCACACTAGAAATCACACAGTTAATGTGTATGTGTGTCTTAAAGAATTATCAAAGATTTTTTTCATCATCATAATTCAGTGAGAATGTTATTTTTGGTATTGTACTGGTTACTTATAAATGAAAGATGGATAAGTGATGGATAAGTAGAATAAGTGGCCTGCTTGGCACCTAATCCTCAGAGATTCACAGACTGGGAGGGATCAGTGCCTGCTCACAGAACTTTTTGGGGTCTGAAACATGGTTCGTTCATGAGATCCTCCCTGTCAGCCACAGTTTTTCCATTTACATATGTTGGAATGACTTATGGCATGAGAATAATTTATCATCTTTCAGAGAGTGATATGTTGCCAAATAGCTTACTCAGAGATTTCTAATTATAAAATATGCATTTTTCAAAGCAGCACTAAATCTCAATAAAATGATGAAGTGTTCTACAAAGTAACTTCAGAAAAATACATTGATTCCCACACAGTAATTGTGAAGAGATTAATTAAAAGCACACAAAAAGATCAATTAAATTCATATTATGGAAGGGATGATGTCCAAGAACAAACCATTCTTTATGAAGAATATGACATATGTACAGTTTGAGAAAGTGTAGCCTCAAGTCATACAGGTGGGAGAAATTTTGCAGATTTAAATTGGTGTGAAAATTAAGTTCTCATTAAACATTCAGAGGCAAGTGGATGCAAGAATACAGCACGTCTGGATTCTGCTTTAATACTGTATTGCAGGTGGATATGTGCAGCAGAGAAGTACAAAAAAATGCACCTTGGAAAGAAAGCAGCATCTTCTGTGCTGCTGCTTAAGTTCTGGGGGAGGTAATTCCCCTGCTCTTCACTGCACTGCTGTGTCATCAACTTTGTCCTTTAGAGGCCACTCAATGCAGACAAAATAAAAAACAAAAAATAATGGAGACTCAAGCGTGCCATTTCAGCTGGAATAACAGCAGAAATGAGGGCAGGAGGGGTGAGAAGATGGTCTGAATCCTTGATGGAAAATAGGTACAGTGCTGAGGGTCAAGAAGCAGCACAGACCCAGTGTGCAAAATTACAGCACTTGCAAACTGAAAGATCAAAGAAAGGGCTCAGTCCTACCGGTCCCCTGCCAAGCTTATCTCTCACTGCAAAATGCTGAAGAAATGCCTTGTTTGGGTCTTCTATTAATGCATAATGTGCCATGGCTGTCATTGCAGAGGTAATGTTTGATGATAGCAATCTATCTCCTCTGCTAATCAAATGCTCCTCTCATCAGTTACTAAGCTGTATCCAGTTCTCTCTGACATGATTAATATTTCATTATTTGATCTTTAAACAGCTGTTAAAAATCACACATTTCCAAAAGATCTATTGTATACTGTTTACATGAAAATGAATGCTATGTTTATCCTTCTCCTGTGGTTTTATTTCATCAAAAGAGTGTATTTTAACATTATTATAAAAGGATGATTTTTGTGAGAAATTAAGGAAAAGCCTATGGAAAATATTGACAACTTACATGATGAAGGCATCTTGAAGTCCTTCAAATGCATGTGATGGGATTACTTTTACAGGGAGGTGAGTAAATGATCTGAAAAAAAGAAGAGAGGGAGGAAAGGACTGTAAGGCATAGGGTTTCCTTGTTTAGAATTGTACCATTATGGTAGGGAGAAAACTAATAAAGCATAATGCTACCTTATTTTTCCCTTAGTTCTTTGTACCTCTGGGGCCTGATCCATTTGGCATTTATCTCAGTTAAATGGAATTCAAAAGATATTGGGTCACTTCCTCAACAGTATAAATTTGAGAGTAATCACCATCTAATCAATAATAATCATAACTTATTAAGTGAATTTATGGCCTGATGAAAGTCAGCTGCTACATTCACAGTTAAAGAAAGCTACAGGCTATTTAAAGTTATATCCTCAGAAGAAGTGGCTTTCATATAAAGGTTTCTCTATTAAAAGAGTATCTTTGTGTTCTCTGCACCATGTTCTCCTCCCAGCAATATCCCTGTGGGGTTGCAGTGTGGCATCATGGATGTAGCTGTGCACAAAGTGTAGAAGAACTTCAAATAAGGCTAGTAAAAGGAATTATCTTTTTTAATAAATTGCATCAGTGTGGTTAGTTGATTTAAAGCAAGTGTGGATTTTAATTTTTAAGCTTTTAGTTTCTCTGATTGAGAAATTAACAATGATGTGGGAGACAGAGCCACATTTTTCTGTTCTCCACATCTGAATCACAGTACTTTTACCAGCCAATTTATCTATCTATGACCACACTCTCCCTGATAACGGCCATAGGAAAATATTTAACATATTTCAGAATGTTATCTCTGTGAAAAGAGATAATTGCTCCATTTTGCTTTAGAATGACAAACATCTAGTCAGAGACATTTGTTTCCCATCCTTAAACTCACCCCCTCAAGGCTTTTTGACTGAAATGTTTCCATGCTATTCACATAACCTGCTTTTATTTTCTTTGCTATCATAATCCTTTATATTAAGAAATATGTTTATTATTGTCAAAATTTATGTTAAATGTTCATCAAATTTTTAATGTATATATGTATATATTTTTATATATTTAAAAATATGTCATACCCACCCATTACAAAGGCAGGCTGTCACACATACTGTGTCTAGGGGTTACAAATCTGGATGTACCAAGGAGCCTGGAAGTCACTTCCTAGCTGTGTTCCAAGAAGTCTGTATGATTTGGGGCAAATAATTTAGTTCCCTTGGACCTTGTCTCCCTGTCAGTAAAGTGGGACTAACAATGCTTCCCTACCTAACAAGGGTGATATAAGGATATATAGTTTGTCATTCCCTTGTGATTGGGTCATACCTGTCTCTAGATTGATGCTGGCATGTTTTGCTGTGTGTGAGGTTTGGTTAAATCAGGAATGAAACTAAGTCATGCAGCTTGAAAAATATATTTTTTCCCTGAAGGATAGAGACAAGTAGAAGTAATCAGCTGTAGGTTTTAACACTCTGAGCAAAAAGGAAACGAACTTCAGGAAGAAGCAAAAAGTAGAAGCGGAGAAATTCGTGCTCTGTAACCCTATAACTGCACCATCAGCTCAGACTGCTTGGAAAACAAAGCATACCTTTCGTGAAACTGCTTGCAAAAACAAAGGAAATAGAAATGTGATTGAAAGTGCAAAAAATAAAACTGAATCTTGGCTTTCAATTACATCAGGCCATGAGCCTACTACCTCCCTGACATGCTGGTGGGTGAGCAGCGTGCTGGTTGTAATGGCGATGGCTTGGAGTGACAGGTGATGCTCTTCAAGGTCCTTTTCAACCCAAACCCTTCTATGATTCTATGAATATTTACTGAACAACCCCAGCTCTCTCAGCCTGTCTCTTTAGGAGAGTTTTCAGCCCACTGAGCATTTTTGCGGCCTCGAGCTGGGTGCAGCTCTCCAGGTGGGCTCTCACAAGGGCAGAGTAGAAGAGGAGACTCCCCTCCCTCAGCCTGCTGCCCATGGATGCAGCCCAGTACACCTTTGGCTTTCTGGGCCCCTGTCCAACCTCTCCTCCACCAGCACCCCCAAGTCCCTCTCAGGGCTGCTCTCAGTCCATTCTCTGCCCAGCCTGTATTTGTGCTTGGGCTTGCCCTGGCCCACATGCAGGACCTTGCACTCGGCCTTGCTGAACTCCATGAGGTTTGCACAGTCTCAAGGCCTCGAGCCTCTCCCACCTCTCAAGGTCCCTCCCCTCCAGGGGATCCCACCACAGCTCAGTGCCAGCCCCAAACCTGCTGAGAACGAGCTCTGTCCCACCCACCACGCTGCCCACAGAGATGTAAAACAGAACTGGTCCCAGTATGACCCCTGAGAAATGTCACTTGTCACTGCTCTCCACTCAGACATTGAGCCATTGGCTAACTCTGGGTGCAACCACCCAGCCAACTCCTTATTAACCAAGGGACCCACCCATCAAACCCATCTGTCTCCAATTTTAACTCAAGGATGTCATGCAGGCCAGTGCCAAATGCCTTGCACGAGTCCAGGTAGATGATGTCAGTGGCTTTTTATAATCCACCACTGTTGTAAACCCTGCTAGAAGGCCACCCAATTTGTCAGGCATAAGATTTGCCCTTAATGAAGCCACATTGGCTGTCACCAATCACCTCCTTAGTTTCCATGCGCCTTTGCATGGCTTCCAGGAAGATCTGCTCTAGGATCTTGCCAGGCATGAAGGTGAGACTGAGTGGCATGTATTTCTTTGGGTATTCCTTATTTCTCTCTGTAAAAATGGAGGTTATGTTTCCTCTTTTCTTAATCCCATCAGGGTGTCAGCTTTCCTAACCTGATCCTGTCTGCTTAATTTTCTGTGTTCTTCCCAGGCTACCTGTACCTGCTTCCACCTTCTTCCCTTTTTTTTGTGTGTGTTTGAGTTTGTCCAGGAGTTCCTTGTTCATCCATGCAGGCCTCCTGGTGATTTGCCTGACTTCCTCTTTGTTGGGATGTATCACTTCTAAGCTTGGAGCTGATCTTTGAATATCAGCCAGCTTTCTTGGGCCCCCTTTCCCTCCAGGGCTTTATCCCATGGGACTCTGCCAAGCAGGTGCCTGAAAAGACCAAAGGCTGCTGAAGTCAGGGGTAATGAACTTGCTGTGTGCCCTCCTCGCTGTCCTGAGGTCCTCAAACCCATTTATGGTCCTGGCAGCCAAGGCTACCCTTGGGCTTCACATTCCCCACCAGCCCCTCCTTGTTGGTAAGAACAAGGCCCACACTGCACCTCTCCTCCTTGGCTCCTCTATCTCTTGGAGACAGAAGTTATCATCAAAGGATTCCAGGAACCTCTTGGATTGCTTATGCCCTGCTGCAGTTGAAGTGCCCCTGAGGACCACGAGTTGTGAATGTGAGATGAAATTTTCTCTGTCTGAAGATGTCTCATCTGCTCAGTCTTCCTGGTGGGGTGCCCTGTTCAGATTTCTTTCTGACAGCACTCAGATTGTGAAACTCAGATATGGCCATTCAGCTGAGGAAGCTTTTGACAAAAAACGTTTTTACAAAGCTACAAAGCTTTAACTTGCCCACACTGCTGGCCTGACTTCTGTAGCTCATGAAAGGAGGGATGCACCCATCTTTAAAACAAGTTGCCTGCACTGTTTTGAAGACTGTTGTTAAAGGATAAATGTTTTAAGAAAACTTGTAAAGTTTCTTTCATATCTAATGCATGACTTTTATGCTTGTACTCGTTGCTGTCATTCAGGCTGACAGTGCTGCTGCTCTACAGAATTGCAGGATTCTCATCCTTGGAAAAAGACAGAAAGAAGCGGAGAGCCAGCCAGACTACCTGGCATTCAGCAGCTTTTGGCATTTCTATGTCATCAAGATTGGTTTTCAAGGCAGTAAGGTTTGAAATGGCCAAGCTAAATGTATTTAAGGCTATCCAAGAGCATTGGGAAAGACAGGAGCTGCCACCACATACACTCGAGCTCCAAGAAAAGCTTTTGAGAGCTCTGGATACCACAAGAGCTCGGAATCACTTGCAGTCCTGCTGAGGAGGTGTCAAAGCCCAAGCCCACTCACACCACTGGAGGAAATCACTGTATTACAGAAGTGACCTTTTGCAAAAAGTGTTTAGTTGAACTGACTAATATTAATAATAATAACATAAAAAGCACAGGCCCAATAGTAATAAGTGTGAATGAGTTACTCTAGCTGGATTGGTTGTTATATTTTAGTATGTCTATTTTATAGCATTACTTGTAGTTTTAATGCCCAAAAGGTGAACGCATAAGGTAGACTCTCATTGGCAAACATTTTAATCTGTAGCATCCTTAAACTTGGGAGGATTGGGAATACTGATTGAAACTACGGCTGAAAACCCACTCTTTTCCTAGGATTTTTACCAGCTTCTGGGGAGTAGTGTAAAGGGTTGGCATTGACTTTTAAAGCCCTGCATATTGGGCATTACCTACCTGAAATGTGAACTGTGATACCACAGAAGCACCCAAACAGCATTTTTCACTAGGTGATGATGGGTGATACAACCTCCTATGGAAGACACTTTGTCCCTGAAACAGAATTCTTCTGACAAACCCAAAGAGTCAAATACGCCCCCAATGAAGACACGATAGAACTGCTTACACACTTTTGCCACAAAGTTTGTATTTGATATTTTGTAATTCCTAATCATATGTCACTCACCCAACTACAGAAGCTCTGCACACAGGAGCACGCACTAAGGTATACAGCAAATACATGAAATGAAGTTTTTGAAGGGGCAAAAAGGTCTTAAGTTATCCAATACCCATTGCTGCACAGCTGGAGTTGGGTGCCTATCCAACTAGACTTTGCTTAAAACCCCAGAAGTACATATGAGATTTCAAAAGAAGGTAAATCACATTCTGTTTCAAAATATAATGGTGTATTAAAGATTATTTTCCTGCTGAGACTAAGAGGACATATAGCTGCTGTAGCCAAAGGGCATTCAAAGGTGTCTGAATAATGGAGGTTCCATAGTGTTTGTGTAATGTCCATACTAAAACCAGGAACTTCAGAAAAATATGATCAATTCAGGACTGTATAAACCCCATAATTCTGTGACCTGCCAGAAGCCTAATAATTTTGAAAAAGTTTTTAAGCAATAATGTGACATAGTAACGATAACTCAGGTAAAGAAAAATGGCTGGAATTTCCCTCTGGGATATATACGACAAATATAACAAAGCATCAAAAATACATTTGGAAGCACAGATCATTACAGCATCAGATTTTACTCAGATATAGCTGGAGTTACATACTGGAGCTTATTTTCTTGTCTGACCATACAATTAAGGAGTTTTCTGAGGTCTGGTTTCTGTGTAACAGCGGCACTGATGGAGGGATGTAGGCACCCCAGGGACTGTGCTGGAACAACCTAAACCAGCATTTCCCCCCCAAATTATTAATGCACTTGAAAGCACCACGCTGTGATTCTCCTGGTGCATGTGGGTACAGATGTGGCTATGAGGGGACAAAATTAACATTCTCTTCCTTTCTCTCCCATACACAGAGCTGTGCAGAGGAAGAAGAGAACTAGGAGGACTGGGAGAGTATGGAAAGAGAGGCAGTCAGCACTAAAAAAGCTCCAGAAAACTGTATGAATAAGAGAGAGGGGAAAGAGTTAGAGAGAGAGGGAAAGACAACAGCTAAATGGATAAGAAGAAACTGGTATGAAAACCAAGGGAAGAGATGAATGAAAAGCAAAACAGGTTGAGTAACAATTAAACAAAAGTGAGAATACATGTACACCTGTGGGGTTAGTGACTATATTCATATGTACAACTTTGTAATTGTGTGATGAATGCAAACTTAATTTTTTTAAACTTTATTAAAGTTTTAAAACTTTATTAAAAAATACAATAAAGTGGAAATTTAAATGGTTATAGGTTCAGGTTCAATACAAATCAGGTTGGAAGCAATAGGAGCTAGATATGTCTGTGAAAGACAGGGATTTTTTTACGTCTAAGTGTAAATATTTTCTCTGTAGGAGTATCAAGCTAAATCTTGGTTGAACTCTTTTCTGACTGTAAAGTTGGTTTCTACAGCCAGCCTAATAGCAGGACGTTGTGTAGAATCATCAGGATTAAATGTTTTATTGAAAGTACAAAGGAAAATTTTTGTCTTCTTTTTGTGCATTACCTAACCTTGTTGCTCTCACTGAGGCAGAATGGGCAGCAGCCATAAACCCATTATCTGTCCTAACGTGATCGCTGAGGTTGAGATGCGGTTTCTTCTTGGGGTGACAGATGGAAAAAGGAGAAATAAAAGATGAAACCAAAACACAGAAAGAATAAAATCATGTGTGTTTAGGGCTCTTGATAACCTCTCTGGGCTGTGATGTGCATCATCCTAATAAACATATTTAATCCACTGCCTGCTCTGCATGTGCTGTGAATACTGGGGAAGAAACGTGATGGGAGAGTCTCCTGCTCCCATGGGCTCTGCTTTCTCTGACACTAAGGTAACACAGGCAAGTAGAGAGGGAACAAATCTGGGGCACAGATTTTTCTAGAATCTCTGATTTTGGAGGAAGGGTTCACATGGCTCTAGATTAATATGAATCAGGTTTTCTTGCTCCTATCCATTCTTGAGCTAGGGAGAAAGGGAAGAGGAGATCAGGGTTAGTATCATCCCTAGGGAATTTCAAGAGCAAGTTAAATTTACAAACAAGTCAGATGAAAATGGAAAACACAGGCTTTGTTACCAAAAGGGTCATAATATGAAAACCCCAGCTCAATTTATGCAGAGATAACCAAGGGATCCTGGAAATGGCAACTATCCTATCGGCTACTCCTCTAATCCCATATTTTGACCTCATGATTGTTTAGATCAGGGCTGTAACTGAGCCCATAAACAACACAACACTTGAATAACTATGTATATCAATTATTTGGTCTGGTGTCCTAGACCATGAGCTTGGACTATGGTGTGTGAGTGGGGAAAGGGAATGCCCATGATGCCTTGTTATTTAATCCTAATTTCCAGCAAAGCATTAAGCAGAAAGTTATGATGGACCACCCTGCAGAGATCTAAACAGCTGTCAAAACTCACAGCAGCTTTTTTACTAAGAGAGGGGGAAAAGAAATTAGTCAGTAACTTGTCTATGAGCTGAACCTCAAGAAGATGCAATGAGCCAAGTGAAGAGGATTTTGATGCTTCAGGATAGAGGAAAAATTAATTGCACAAACTTTGGGAGAAGAGATTACAAGAAGTCCAACAGAGTCGTGAAAGAAAAAAACAAATCCTAGAACTGACAGAAGGCTTAAGGTGACTTCTCAAGATTTTAATCAGGTTTCTTTAAATCTAACCATGCCACTACAAAGCGCTGGTTTTGGAACAGGAAAGGCGGTTTATGCCTCCTGCCGCTGCGAGAGAGCACGGAAAGCCCTGACACCTGCACCCCGATCCTCTCTCACTGAGGCTACTGGAGAGTGAGACAGTCTGCCCCTTGAGAAAAAGTCCCGAAAAGATGCGCGTCTCCTTCCCACGGGGAAAACTCTGCGTCTGGGTGTGTTTGAACTTTGAAAGTTTGAAAACTTCAGCCCCACGTCCCGCACGTCCCGCACAGGGATGCTCCAAGCCCGCACGGCGGGTGGAAAGGATAAACCACGGTCCCCCCGGCCGCACGCCGCGGTTCCCCCGAGCCCGTCGCGGTCCCGGCCCGAGCAGCCCGCGGTACTTACGCGCGGGCGGGCGCGGGCAGCGNCCCGCCCCGGGGCGGGATCGCCGCCCGCCGCCGCGGGGCTGCCGCGCTCCGGCCCCCGGGGCTTCCCGGGGAACGTCCTGCCTCGGCTGCTCTAACTGCGAAAGTTGGCTGCAAATCCTACAGGTGGCTGGTAGAAGGTTTCCATGGATTTTCAGAAGTTCTGGTCCCCACGGTCCTGCCTAGGAGGGACCACAAGCGATGCTGCCCGCTCCTAGCGGAAAGCTCCCCAGTGCCCCCTCTTCCTAGTGGGAAAGCTGTGAGGAGGTGTGGGCCCTGCAAGCACCCATTTATCTGGCTGTGAACGTCCTTGAGAGTTCGTGCCTGGGGGAAAATATGCCGCCTTTCCCTTAACGGGGTAAATGCTTATAGCGCGGGTACAGCAGCCTCGTTAGAGGACGGAAGTGGTTGGGATACAGATGTCTGTGTCAAACGCTCTCTTACGACTCCACGGTCGCTGTATCACTGATGAAGGATTATAATTTGCCTGCTGGGGGATCAGAGAGGCATTTCTGAGTGTGTGACTTGTTACTTTATGATCAATTATACCCTTTTCGTAGAAGCAGCAATCATGTTCTCAGCACTACTTCTCTTCACAAAGGTCCATCCATTTTGTAAAGGACTGTTTTCCATGTAACTATCATTATTGTTGTTGTTATTATTGTTTATTGCTGCAACTGTAGCTTCGAGAATCTAGAAAGAAGCTAGTTAGAAGCTAGTTAGAAACAGGACCTTATTTATGGCAAGTGATGGAGCAAGCCACCAAAAAGATAATTTTTCCCCAGAGCAGGCTTTGTAAAATAAGTATAAGGGTATAGGTACATCATCCTATCCCCCTCTTCGAGTGTATCCAGAAAAAGTCAGAATCAAGGAGGGAATGACCCAGCACCACATGGGATTTGCCTAACAACAATTCTTCCAACTTTAAAATAATGGAATCAAATAATAAGGCCTTATACATTTCAGGAATGAAATGTGAGACAGGAAGAAGGCATGAGACATGTGTGATCCGGGGTATCCCTGTGTTCTCAGCAGGAACTGATTTGTGGGGAATAGTTAGCAACTGCTAAGAACTCCCCTGGACTCGCCTCAATAGCATGACCTGTATCCATCTGGACCAGGAACTGGAACCAAATCTTGCACAGGAGCATAGGGTGGCAAAGCCCTGCTTTGCTGTCCCTTCCAAGGGCCCTACCATCCACTCAGCCCTCTTTCTTCAGTGCCATCTGCTCCACTTTAGCTGACAGTGATGTTAGCTTTTATCCTGACCTTAGATGGTTATGAGGTGCGCTCCGTCCCTTTATTCCGCTTTGGTCAGCACGCCCTTTTATCCAACACTGCAGCAGGGTTATTCTGATGGATGGTCTACCTAACTCCAGCTTTGTACTGATCTCTCCTCCTCCTCCCTCCCACCTCCCCATCATCTTTGAAATCAAAGAAAGTGATGGGGTTGTGAAATCAAGGGATCAACTGAACTGTGCCAGCTGGCAATCGTAGGATAGTGTTGTGCCCTTGTGAGGACTTGCAATTTCCTTGAAATCCGTCTGTGTGGCACTGCTGACCCTTTCCTGACACTTAGCTGCCAGTGTTGAACAGAAGCAGGTTTCTGGGTTCCTGCAGATCGGTTTCCTATGGGAGGAATAATCATGAGGAAAAATCTGGTTATACTCTTGCATTATTTACATGTGGCCACATACATTGATTTGGGGAGGAGACAGTCAGAGGGCAAGCAAGAAAGTCCATCTCCAGACTTCTTCTGCCAAGTCACTGGGTCCCAAGGAGGAGCTTGGTTACTGATTGACTCCATGTGCACTTGATGTGAAGAAGCAAACTCCCTTCTGCTAGACAGTTTGCCTGTCCACAGAACTGCCTATACTCCCAAAGTCAGGCAAAGTAGTGCATCATGATAAAAAATACCCAAAACCCAACAAAATGAAAAAGAAAATTTTTTTGACAAGCCATCCTGGAAGAGCACGGGGCAGCAGCATGGCTGAATGACACCTGCTGTCACTCTTTACCTGGCAGGTGTCATGGGTTGCCCCCATTATCCACAACATTTGATGGTTTGCAGGATTTCACTGATGCTCAGATGCCTTTGAGGATATTTTTAACAAGGGTGTTAGAACAGTGTGTGGTGTTTGAGGACTACTTTTCTCAGCAAAGTCCCTGCCAGGACAGGTGGCGTTGCTCTGTCTGGGAGACAAGGCACTGTGAGTGGTCTCTGTGGCCTTCAGGGCTTGCTGTCGGGTTGTGATGGTGAATTGTGGCCTCGCTGGCCTCGCTGTGTGTAGATGCAAGCATTTTGGGCAAAGCTGGTTTTGAGTGCTGCAGCCGTATGAGAGCTGGTTAGCTCAAGCTGGTTTGGGTGTGAGAGCTGGTTAGCTCAAGCTGGTTTGGGTATGAGCTGCATTCTCATCTTTGGCAGCAGTGCCAACTTAGCACAGGCTGCAGGGGAATTTCTCTGTCCTTACCTTCTCTTTTGCCTTCAGCATTTTGACTTCCAAGTAAAGTACCAGTGGCTGTGAGGTGTTTCATAACTTAAGGCTCACTGAGGGTTGGGTTTGTGCTGATATCAAGACATATCAGATCTCTGAGCCTCCTCCTACCCCTTCAGCAAGTTTGGCAGAGGATCACAATTAGCTGCCTAGTTATAAATCTTGTATTTATAATATATGTGTCATTATACTGATGTATGTGAGAGTATATATCTTGTGATCAAATGCAAAAGGCATTTAATAATCTGTAACAAACATACGTAATTGCATTCAGCCTACTTTTACCCCCTGAAAGTGCCCCCTGAAACTGAGAAATGTTACCCATATATATCGAAATGTTTTAATGCCAATTTTTTAACATATCTAAATTAGAATTGTAAGCAAAAAACTTTATTTCTGGTGGAAAGACATGATCATTAATCATGCTGTGTGCACATCTGTTCCTGAGTTAATATCTATTCAAGATGAAGCAGTAATTATCTGTAGTATAGGCATTATCATGTATAGGTGTTTAACCTAAACTAACAGATTCAGGAGTAACAGCAGTTTATACATGGAGGAGCCTTCTACATCTCAGTAACTACTACAAAACTACTGCAGAGTTTCACACCTACATTCTTACATAGCTATATAATCATAATGAATGGCAATATACTTACTTTGCAGTTCAAGGAACCATCTTTATTCTGGCAGTACTCAAGTGGGAGCTTGAGTTTGATGGGTTGAAGATTCACTGAAGTTACAGGGAGTTAAAGATATGCCTGATGTTATTCTTCTGCTCAAGTGCTGGCAGAGGCAGGGATTGCTTTACACATGTTGGAGAGCTCTCCTGGATCCTTGCCTCAAGGCTGCTGTGCAGAAGTGTATGTGAGCCCTTCTGCACAGAGGAGTTGCAGGAGTGAGAACAGCTGCCAGAGCTGCAGCTGTAGGTTGTAGGTTTGCTCTGCACAGGCAAAAAATGCAAACAGTAAAACCCCCCCAGTCCTCTACTCCTTTGGATCTGCCACTGACCTGAAATTGGGGTTGATGAAGAAAGGACTGGCAGATCTGGCTTGGAGGAGCTGGTACAAGGTTTCTCACTCAGGGCTGCAACCTGTCAGCCCACTTTGCTCAGGAGCAGCCCAGAACTTGCAGTCGTAGACCCAATTTAGTCCAGTTATTCTAATTTACTATCTTTCCTTCTCTTTCCCCATTTATTAACCTTAACATGCCTTTTTACAGTTCCTCAGAGAAGTGGTGCCAGTGGAATATTCCTGTGTAGAAAAAATTGCTTCTGAGATACAGAACACAGCTAATTACAGTGCTACGATTAGCTGAATGCCCTTAACAGAGTCCGAGGGGGGAAATCATAGTGCAGCATCTGCTGTAACATATGCTTTTCTAGTTTCCAGAAGATAACAGTGAGCATGTAGGCTGCCATGGACTGTACTTTCTGCCTGAAAAGCAGAGCAGCCTGCAGATGCTCCAGTATTTCTTCTACCCAGACTCTGTTAGAGATGTCTGATCCTGTGTACATCTGTCAAGAGGAATTATGGGTTTTTTTTTGGCTTTAGTCTCCTACATGCAGACAGACTTATAAAGATGCAATAGTGATTCAGATCCCATCGTTCCTGAGTGCACACTTCATCCTAGAGGCAGGTGTCACACCAAGAGCAGCACAGAGGGAACAGGGAGCATGGCACATCACAGGAGCTTGTGCTCACTGCTTTCTGTGTGAGGTGGTTTTTTTTTTTCCCACGGTGGTACTGGAAAGATGAAGTGCTTTTCTGTGTACTGTTTAGTGAACTAAACCTAAAGTGGCTCGTTATTTTCTATCCTATAGATTAACTTGGCCAGAGTAATTGATATAGCCCTGCTAATACACCGCTCAATGTGCTGAGCTGCGTTAATTACTGCTGAATTAGAGCTGACAATGATTGAGCCCCCTTAGTCAAGTACTGCTCCCATTTAATACAGACCTTCAGCTTCTTTCCATTACTTGAATTTTTTATCACATTTTTAACCTTTCACTGTCTTTTGCTTTAACCAGGCCCAGAACTACAAAAAGAAATGTGTTTGTAAAGATGCTGTTAAAAATATGTCACTACAGTCACAAAGCAGCAAGTAGTAAGTAACTTTGGACCACATCCATCCTCCTGAGTACTGATTAATAGGAGTTTGTTTACAGAAAGTGGGTCTCTGTTATTTAGCCAATTACTTAATGATCGACTCTTTCTTTCCTGTTTGTCTGGCAGCATTGAGCTAGGATTTGTGGCAATTCCTGACCAAAAGTAAATTAAATTTTTGGGAAGGGCTTTGGCCAGGGTATGTAAATCAGTGATTTACCTCCAGTAGAGGCTGGAG
The DNA here is from genome assembly GCA_013396995.1 of Dicaeum eximium. Taxonomy (NCBI): domain Eukaryota; kingdom Metazoa; phylum Chordata; class Aves; order Passeriformes; family Dicaeidae; genus Dicaeum; species Dicaeum eximium. Next base: position 252,988 of record VWZP01002197.1, on the reverse strand, counting down.
GAAGGATGCTGAGAGAGAAAGAAGCCAGTGGCTTGTCTGTAGGCAGTTGGGAAATAATCTGAATCTGGTCAGGTCTCTGTGCAATTGTTACTGTGCCTCAGGACTTCACTGTGTGTGCTTTCAGTGTAGTGCCAGAGCTGCCGGCTCTTCATGAGTATGATGACAGGATTAGTGCTCATGTCTTTATGGATTAGAGGACTGTGACCATTTTGTGGCTGTTCTGCATCCTAACGTGGAGGCTGTGAGTGCCCTGGGGAGTTAACCCTGGGCTCTCAGCAGTGGGACCAGCTGTGCAGGGCAGGGTAAATTAGCAGAGTCAGGGGAGTGAGATTTTTCCCACTTGGGCCCTAGTATTAGTTCTCTGACTGACCCATCAGCTAAGCCTGGCTTATCTGTCACTGTGTGTGAGCTACACTTACAGGTGTTCCGTGAGGCCAGTGGGGCTCCTTGTCTGCACCAACGTCTGAGTGCCTGAAAGAGGCACTGACTGAAAAAGGCAGGCTGTGGATTCATACAGGTAGTTACACAGCAAAGCCTAAAGGCTGGGTAAGCTTTGAAGTAGGATGAGTTGTAAGCTTTATTCACTAGGTGACAAACCCCCTGGTCTTTGATCTTATAATCCGTGTGTCAGATAAATCCAATAATTAAGTACAATGTAGTCTTACAGTCCCTCTAAGACTTTCTTTCACCTTTTTATTTATTTTTTTGGTCTGTTATCTCAAAATGTCAAAAGAGGGTGGTACAGCCTTTTGCAAAGAGGTCTGGGCCATTTGCAATGAGGTCTGAGCCTGATTCCTCTGTCACTTTTAGCACATATTATGCACTGATTTAAAGACTATTTTAAAATAAATTAAAGCCATCGTGAGAAATGAAGGGAGCCCTGCTCCTCTGGGTTGTGTTTGATGCTTACCTTGTTGAATTCAGGAAGAAGGCATTATTAAAGACATAAAAGCTGTCTCTGTATCAGGAGCTTAAAAACACTCCAAGGGAAACAAAATCTGATGTGCTTAGCTGCTGTAATTTAAGAGCCAAATTCTGCTCATGTTTGTAATGGCATAAATTTGCATTTGATTGAACTCTGGATTAACATTGCTGGAAATGAGACCAAAATGTGACTTCCAAAGTTCATGAGGTAAGAAGGAGTTTTGCACCCAACCTTGTTAATCTTACATATGTAAGCTCTGTGCTGTGGGATGCCACCTTGAACAAAAATACCTGTGGCACATTTGATCTCTTTTTTATGGTCCTTGTCAGAATGGGTATTTTTTATTCTATCAGTAGATGTGGCCAGATTGGTAAAATTCCACTGAGTTACACGTTGCCATTCCCATGATATTTGTATACTGAGTGAAAAAAATAATGGCGTGCTGCCTAGATCCTGAGATTTTGGTTCAAGTATTTCATGGACTTTGAGGTTCAAAGAGCTGCAATTACATTGAGTTTCAATTGCTATGTAAGGCAGGCCAGCTTGTGAGATTCTGACAGTGCAGAGATAGATAGTCTAAAAAGACTGCAGTGATTTCAGTAATTAAATATTGGTTTAATAGTCCATACACATCCAATAGATAAAAATAATAGCTCACAAACTGTTGATAAAAAATCAGAAATGCTCCTAATATATAGATAAATTTTTTTTTTTTTTTTGGATAATAATATGAAATGGTTTGGAAAGCAGTTAATACTCCTGTTTTTCCTGGAAGTTCATTAAAGTAGAAGTTCTTAGTAGAGTTAGACAAAGATATGTGGACTTAGAAGGGAGAATATTTCCAAGTCTTGGTGTTAATTTCAAAAAGTCATCCATCTTCAGTTTGTTCACTTTCTCACTTCTTCCACTGACATCCAAGAGGGTTACATTATTTCAAAGTCAATATTTCCAAGGATGATCCTCTCCCAGGGTGCAGGACCTTGTGTAATTTGCCATCAGTCAGAAAATGCATTAATAATGATAAAGCATGTAAGAATGATTTCTGCTTGCCCTTATATAACTTACAAAGCATACAGTTCTTTTTCCCCCAACTCAATATCAAATTAATGGAGTCTGTCAGCTGTTTAGGTAATGAGCTAGAGCAGATATTATCTTTTTGGAGATGTGTGTGTGTGTTGCATTGTCAGGCCAGAATCCAGAAAGATTAATGCTTTCAACCATCTTGACAACCAGATTATCTCCCTGAATATACAGTGCTCAGTAGCCCTAAAGAAAGACTATTTTGTAAAACCTTCTAATGATCACTGGCAGAAATTCAAGAAAAAGACATTTTGATTTACGCCAACATGAAGTGAGATTGGAATCAAGATCTAAATAATAGGCACTTTTGGTTTACCTGTGATTAGGTTCATATGCCTCTTTTTTCTGTTCATTTATTTATTTTTTCCTTTTCAGTAATGTTTCAGTGGTGTGGGTAAGGAGTTAGCATAATGCTTGGGAACAGCCCTAGGAGATGATTGACCCCAATTCTTTCATTTTGTACCTGGGCTTAGCTGTGATGTGTTTTTGCAGAAGTCAATAGTAGCGCCTGAGGTTGAAGAGCTGGGTCTGATACCAAAATTCTCTGCCTGGCTATTACCTATCCAACCACTGCAGCAGCAGCACCCATCTCCAAGGTGTGGTCTGTAAGCTTCTTGTAAGCTCATGGAAGGAATGAGACCCCTCCAAAAAAGTGATCCCAAGTCATGCAAACTGTATAAATTGCTATCCAGGGTCAGCCTGGGAGCTCTGGGCAGAGGCATGAAGCCCAGCTCACCCTGGAGCTGGGTCCTGGAGGCAGACAGCTGCATCCATTCAGGATGCAGAGCTGCAAAGCACTACACTTATCATTTGGGAGGGGGAAATCCTTGCAAACTCATCCTTGGCTTTTAAAGAGCTTCCACAAAGAGAAGAAATGCTGCTGCCTGTAAGGGGAAGGAGCCTGGGTTTGGTGCCTTTCCTGCTCAAAGGCAGATTGGATTTGTGCCTCCCACCTTCCAAATGAGTGATGCAGCTCTTGGTTGGGGCTTGAGCACCTGCAGGCTGCTGCCTGTAGTAAAGGAAGGTAAGAGGTAGTTTTTCTTTTCTTTTTTTAGTTTGCTAGAACTTTTACTTGCTCCTGTATTTTTTCTGATTCAGATTAGATGAGAGATCTTTGCTGCTGTGGCTTTATTGTGTTTCTCTGTTATGAACTGTTATTGCCAATATCCTTCTGACATGTGTGCTCTACCAGCTGTCTCTGGAACACTTCTCCACTTGGTTTCTTGTCAGGACACACTCTCCCACTGAGCTTAGCCTACTGTGGATGAAAGGAAGTGTTTTGTCAGGCTCACCAGGGCCAGTCTTGTTTGAATACCAGCCAAAGGAGCCAAAATTGAGTCCTCAGATGGTGGCTCACATCACCAAAGCCCAATGAAGTGGGGAAGGGCCACAGGTGGCATCTTAGAGCAGTGCTTCTGATTACTTACTTGTTTGGATTTGGAGTAATTAGCTACTTCTATATGTTAATTTGGGTGTGCCACTGCCCTTCTTGAGCTATGTTCTTCCATGTACAACCTCTCAGCTGGGCATTCCCTGATGTGCTTCAGATCCTGTCCCTTGGCCTCCTTTGGGTTGTACAAGCTTCCTGCTCCCCCCAAAGTCATTTGGGCCACCAAGCCTCGGCACACTTCAGCTCTCTCCAGTCCCACCTGCCAGCCCAAGGTGCTCAGAGGGGCAGTACTGAGGCCTGTGGAACTCGCCCTGTATGTTCACTGCCTTGCTAGCAGGCACTGCTACCCTGAGACATGGAAGGCACTTGATTTTTCCTCCCTATTTCTTTTCCAGCTCCGCCACAGCACCCTTTCCTACTCCTTTCAGTGCTAGTTTGCTCTGCTCACACTCTCCTGCCTCCCTGCACCAGCCCAAGAAGCCAAAGGTGTTGCCAGCTGTAGGTTTGGCCCTGCCCTGCTGTGCCTCTTGCTGGCTCCCCTGGGCACAGATGGAGCCTCTGTATGATGGGGAGCTGGAAAGAGCTCTGGGCTAGGCAGCCACTGCATGCCCAGATCACACAGCAAACACCCTTTGACTCAACTCTCCTGTCTCCACCTCGTTCCCTTCTGGCTCAGACTAAGTGTGGGATTGTGTGCATGGCTGCCAGAGGAGAATGTTTTCCAGATAGAATGAAGCAGAAGAATATGGGTGGGATAAATATCAGAAAGATGTTCCATGGATCTGCCCCTACTTTCCTTTTCCTCTTCTTTCTCAGTGTGCTATGCTCCTTTCCCTAGGGCAGGCCAGCCACAGGATCCTAATCTTTCTTTGCTGTCATGAGGGCACTCCTTGGTGTAGCTGCTGAGAATGGGGCCAGGTTGTATCTATGTGGGATGTCAGCTGCTTTAAGCCTCCACTTCAGCTGCTCTGGGGTCAAATAAATGGGAACAGGGTGCACTTCTTGTGAGTTAATATGTAAGTGCTGCAGCTCCATGGATGAAATTTGTTCAGCTCATCTCTTGGTTGTGAAAAATGTGGAGGTCAAGATAGTCCCTTTTCACACCTTTCCTCATTATTTTCTGATGTGTGTCTTGTTTAGATGAGCAACTGAGAAACTTAAAAAAGATAAGCAAATATTCTCTTAAAGAAAAAAGTTTTGTTGCTTTCATCTTTACTAAATAAATATTTAATTGATTACCAAATCCTAAAAGATGGAGGGAGCTCCAATGCTCCTTATGCATCCATGAAACCTTTGTACAGATTTGTATTCTGCTAAGGGGAGTACGGGGCTCAGAATGAAAAATAAAGCAAACATTTTAATTTGTGATAAATAAAAACTAAAGGACATGAGTGATTTTTAATTCTATACTTTTTAAATTTGTTAGCATTGTGAAGAGTGAAGTACTTGTAACAACAAGAAGTTGTTTTTTTTTTTTTATTTGTCTTCAATGTCTGGGATGCCTTTCAGTTATTGAAATTGCATGGGTATAAGCAATCTCATGAAAAGCTAGTTGAGCAAATTCATAGACTGAATGACTGAAGTTAGTTATATGCATTAATCCCACTGAGTTTAAGGGGATGAATGGTCAAGGTAGAGCTGCCCATGGATCCTCTTGTCCTGAAAAGGTCTGCTAAGGAGGTAAATACTTGCTGAAGCTGCCATGGGAGGCAGATGTATATCCCATCCTCCATCTTCCCAGATGAAGCAGTGAAACCCAACTTTTATAACCCAGTCCATTGATCTACATTTAGTTACTCCAAGTTCATGCAGTTGGGACAGGCTGGAATTTGCCCCAGGGTGTAGTAGTACATCAGTCTTTAGATGTGACTTTACTTCTGTATAGTAACTGATGCAGTTTAGGTGTGCAAAAGAAACCTGAATTATGGATGGTCCAGGAGAATGCTTTTTGGGCAGACACATTTTTGAGAGAGCACTGGTTTAATAATCCGGCTTGGTGCCAGCCCAGATCTAACCAGATTGTCCTCATGCCAAAGTCGAGGCAGATGGCTCATGAGAAATGGCTTGCAGAATGAAAAAGAACAGCAGGAACTTTTCACTGGTTTGGAAAGGCTCAGTCTTGATTCAGAAATTGTATTCCAGAAGAAAAGCACAAGCTGTTTGGGAGACAAAGATAGGTCTGAGGCTCTCCTGTCCCCTCTGCCCCTGGCTTGGGATGTCATGGGAGAGCTGCACCTCAGCACATGGGGTTCAAATGAGTTATTTCACTTGTTCCACATACCAAAAGTGCAAAGAGATGTTCTCTCTGGCACCTCTCAAAATAGGCAGACTCAACCTGATCCATTTCCCTAAGGACCCTTTCACAGAAGAGCACTGTTAGTGTGGATGACAAGTCATTGCAGGGGGCAGGATGGCCAGATCTGTGGGATGACCGGAGTGTGGAACTCCTCGTGCATCCAGTTGTGGTCTGACTGAGGGATGAGTGTTGAGAGGCACAGCTCATTGTCACTGAAATCAAAAGAACTTGGTATCAGGCCAAGGTGTATCTGAAACAGAAAAAGCTTTTGAAATCCTGTAACAGTTATAGTACATCTAAATGAAAATTACCTCTAAGTTCAATCCTTAATTACCCCTGCTCTTTCTTTGCTCATTAACACTAAAGCTGTACACAAATGTACATACTTGTGTGGCTTGAGGCCAGCCTTTAGACATGTTTAATATTGCAAAGAGTGGGAAATGCACAGGGTAGAAAAGTGAAGATGTGATGTAAAATGCAAATAACTACCAATAACTTGCACCATTCCCTGTCACCTTGCTGCCATTCAAATCAGCACTCACAAGATTGAGTAGAGATTCCACTTCCAGGGCTTAAACATCCAGGTGCTCCTGAAAACAGACCTTCCCAGTGTGGATCTACTATTTCTGCAATGCTGTTGGGATAAATCCAACATCATCAAAACCTAAATAGATGAGAAAACAATAGCAAAATTTTACATATTGCTTTTATATTTAGCACTTTCCAGTTCTTCAAGCATTCCTCTCCACTGGCCAGTGTTACTGAAAGTTAAGAGCTGAGACAGTGGAAGCCAATTCACTCATCAATGGCACATGGGGAGTTCAAGTTATATTTTAGTCCCTGGCCCTTTCTTATCTTACAGGGGTAAATAGCAATTTCTGTGTGAGCTGGTACGTCTGTGTGAGCTGGTGCTCAGCTCTGCTCCTGCGGACTCAGATGTGATGCAACAAGGAGCACATCCACAGCTGGATCTGCTGCAGCCCATGCAAGTCTCCAGAGTAGCCCATTAATTCATCTGGCTCTCACATCCTCGATTTCCCTGATTGTTTGTTGTATTAAGAACCTGGTGTTTAGATATCTCTAATAATTTCCTGCCCTGTAGGCCAGGTACTTAAATCCCAACTCAAAGACATTGATATTTGCATTTCTGCACAGGAGAAACATCCACTGATGCAAAGGAAACTTGCCCAAATAAATTAAAGTATCAACAAACTCTGTTTGTTTGTCCACAGTGCCAGTTGCTCACAAACTGTCCTGTGTCTGTACATCTGCATATTCTGTAAGGACTGATTCTGCACCTCAGCATCCTCAGTGAATTTTTTTCATGCCTTCCACTGAAATACTTCAGAGTTAAAGTACAAGTGAGATCACTCCTATATGCTGTGATGTTGTGTTACTACTCTTGCAGTAAGAAAAACCCAACACAGTGATCTTGGGAAAACATTTATGATGTATATAAGTTTAAATGCATCTAAATCCATTCTATTTTCTGCTACAGGGAAGTTGTGATTTTTTTTTTCTCTTCTTGACTTGATTTTTTTCCTTTTGTTTTCAGATCTTGTCATAATACAAAAGTTGCAAATGAAGGTACAAGTTTTACAGTTTTGTCTTTTCAGATTTTTTTTTTTGCATAGAGACCCCACAGTGTAATGTGCCTTAATTAATGGAAAGCAAGAATGGATTGCATAAACTCCCAGTGAATATTGTCTTAGCAAATTAAATCTGATTTAATGCTTTAAGCTGAAGACATATTTGCATAGCTAATGAAACTGATTAACTTGGAATTAATTTGCAATGTTTAGTCATAAGGCTTAAAACTAAAGTGATGTTAGTAATGTGTTGATTATTATTAGTACTCAAGATAATCAGGCTTGCTGGATGATTAAATGTAAATACATAGTGAAAAATTGGTTCAGGTTAATAAACAATTTCAAATAGGAAAATGCCCCATGATGATAAAGTGAAATGAAGGAGTGTTAATTGTACAAGCAGAAGTTAAGAAAGATAGAGTTCCCTCTTGTCTACTGGAAGTGGGTGAAAAGCTGCTTCTTTTTAGCTTCCCTGTGATTTGATAATGATTTCTTTGTGGTCTGTGTTACATTTGTGCCCGGGAACACTCAGTATGGGCCACGGACCTGACGTACCCAAGTGCTGTACAAACAGATCTCGGTGAGCTCAGGGAAGGATGGGCAGGAGCTAATGGGTGGAGGAGATGGTTTGTGTGCATGGACACCAGGGACCTTGGTTTGCCAGAAGCTTCATTGTAGCTGTGATTTTTTTTTTTTCCTTAGTTATGCCAGCTTCCTAGGAAAGTTTTGAGATGGGATTGCAAGGACAATGTAGAGGCTTTCAGAGATGTACAGGAAAATCCCCCTTAACATAAGGTGCCTATTGCACAAAGCATGGAAACGCATGCTTAAAAATGAAGGGGTGCTTGTGCTAAGAGGCAGCTGCTGACTTGTAATGATTCAGAGGTTGCCAGTCCCTTTGCATAAAATTGGCTATTTAAATAGAAGTTTTTTCTGTGCTTTGGATTTTCGTAGTGTGAGAGTCAGATCAGAGTCGACTAGACAATTTCTTCACTTGGTTACCCTAATGTAAATACCAATTAAATGGATGTACAAATTTGTTTTCATACGGCTGTGAGCAGAATTTGACTCAGAGAATCATCCTTTGACCCCACAGTAGCACACTCTTATGCTTTGTCTATGAGTTAGGTGGAAGAAGTACAAATCAAATCAACTTTTGCTCATTAAAAAGAAGAGCTGCTATTCTGTTTGAGTTCTCTCAAATTCTTTCTCAGGCTGGAGTATCCACAGAGCTTATAAAGAACAAATACAACATTGGGGGATGTCAAATATCCTCTTCTGGGTCTAATAAACATGCCAGTTTGGGCCAGCTGACTGTTGTGGCCAGTGTGCTGGATCAGTCAAAGATCAGTGAACTTTCCTCATGCACTTCACTGTGAAATCTGTAGTAAGCTTTACCTACGTGTCCAGAGTAAAACTAATGGTCGTATGACTATTTTTGTTTCAGAAGGTACTGTGGAAACTTGCAGCAGAGGGGTAACAACAAGCATATTGTGATGCACACATGGTGATTGTCAGCAGCAGAGAAACAGATGGAAAGTGCAAAACTACCTGTTCCACGTCCCAGTGCATCCCCTCATCATGTCTCCTTTACACTTCAGTGGCTCTTCTCATCCCTCTGTGACTCTCCTTCCCAATGTCTGAAAATGTGTGGTGTGACCTTTTTGTTTTCCTTTCTATTGTGTTCTCCTTCCTTCATACCTCTAGATTTTGGTTCAGATCATTTTGACTCCTTAACATGAAGTTTTGTAATGCCTGTGGCTTATAATCCTATCTCTGTTATGGCTGGTGAAGTCTTGATAGCCACAAGAAAAAGGCTAAATTTAACTAAGCTGAGAAACCCTTCCTGCACAGTATCACAGTGTCCTGCCTCTCATTCTGATATCTCAGGGGGCCTACCCAATAGGATATCATCCTTAATTCCACAAAATTCCCCAGGATCCTGGGCTGTCAGTAGTTAAACAGCATAAACATGAGTTTTCTAGGCTGAGCAGTAATGCTGTGCAGCTCTGTCATCTCTGTAGTTTAGCAGGAATCTGGTCACATTCACATCAAACAGATCCACTTCTTGCTCCCTAAATCACCCTTTAGAGGTGACGGCTCTATCCTCCTAGGTGCTATGAGTACATTCATGGGATGTTTAGGAACTGATGCTTGTGTTTGCTGTGGCATTTTATGCAAGTGAAGAATGACTCAGAGCTGAATAAGGACGGGGAGATGTGTCCTGGTGTGAAGGCAGATGACCCAGATTATGTGGGCACATTGTGTGGCTCTGCCAGATGCTTCTGCGTGGTCATCTTTGATTCTGTAAGCTGAATCCTTCCTCTCCATCAAATGATAGCAATACCTCTTCCTTTGTGCCATTGACTTCAGGGGTTTCATGTTATGATGTTAAAGTGGCTGCCATGATGACGCCCCGGCCTCTGGCTGGATGTTCTAGGTCCTGCTGTAATACAATAATATGGCTTTCATACATCATTCACCAGCCCCACCAGCTTCTCTACATCCGGGAGCCCTGGAGGGGTACCATGTGTGGTAACCTTGTTCCATGGAAAGGCATCAGGTTTGTAATATTGTCCAAAGGCTGCTACAATATAACCCACGTGTACACACATGTAAGTAGCTCACATGGGGTGCCCAGATTTTCTTTTTACAGCAAAAATGGAAAGGAATTTGTAGTGAAAACCACTTAATTCAGGGCAGAATCAGACCCATTACGAGGTTCAAGACATTGTCATATTCAGGATAGTTCTATACACTGATAATGTTATTAGGAAAAAAAAGCCTCTATTGCCTCCTTTATTGCCTAAAATACCTAACCTTGCACTGTGTATAATGCATGAGAACAACGTTTATAACACGAGTTTTCTGCTTATAATGTAAAAGCGTTCCTGGTCAGCATCCCTTGATGCTTTACAACCAAACTGTAAGTCCATTTAAATGATTTAGTACACCACAGCCTGGTTAGTAAGCACAGGTAAACAAGTTCTCTGAGAAGATTTAAACTGTAAGGACAGTCACTATAAAGTTTATCAGAAATTCATTGCACTTCACGGATGGAACAGATAAAAAAAAGTCCTTAACTGCAGACAGCAGGGAAGGAAAATCCTAAATTATCAAGATGCACTGAAATCCTCTTGTAGGGTGCAAATTTTTGGAAAACAAATTTTATCAATTATTTAAAAGAGAAGATAAAAAATGGTCTTGGTGGCAAGCTATTTTACAAATTTCCAGATGACCTGTCCCCAGTGGGTGGTCATGTTTGGGTGGACAGTGAAGGGGAACTTATTGTAATGACTTTTTGTGCTGCCAAAACCTGCCACCCATCTACAGACTGAGAAGTATCTGTTCTGATAGTCCCAATCAGTTAAAAATCATATGTAGTTTTCATGCAAACCAGTCCACCATGAAAAACAGTAAATGTCAGGATTTTAAATTTTGTTTCCTATGGTTTGGCTTTTAGGGGTTGCTTTTTTTCCTGCTCTCCGACTTCTGTCTGTGACCTTGAGCATCAGATGCTTATTTTGTAGCTGGTGAGTTGGAAAACACATCAGCTATTGAAAGATTTGCCATTAAGCCAACCAAGATGACAACACTAAATTGAAAAGGAGCAACAACAACCATAGTTGCTGGCTATGAGCATGGACTAGAAAATTTAGAGCAAGTGATAGTTTTCAGAGCTGTGAGATGCCAACAAAGTACAGAAAAGCAGGACAGAGCCAGCAGGGAGGCTCAGAGCTGGAGGGAAGGAGAATCTGTGAAATGGCTGTCAAAACCACAAGTTGAAATTTTTGGAAGTCTATAGAGCTACAGTTAGTAAATCTTTGCCAGTTAATACTGGATCAAGACCTAGTTGTCCTCCTTAAATGGAAGTCCCTTTGCTTAATGAGGAGCTCTTCTTACGGACTGGCTAAACTGCAGTAGTGAACTTGCTCTTGGTGCAAATTTATGGTGGTGGCCCAAAGTGACTCGCTGGAGACACAAAGTTGGTGTCTGAAATCAGTGTCGTATCTGATTCAGAGCTGCTGGCTTCATCCTCCAGTTTTGTTGCAAGCCAGATTTTGAGAGACAGAGAAATGGAATGACATGCTTAACATAATAAGGTTTAGAAAAAAAAGGAAAATATTTCTGTCCTTTAATCCTGAAGAATTCCTGGGTTTACTATTTTGCACTGAAGAATTTTACTAATAAAGAATTAAATTACCCCAATACCATTGCTCTTGCAGGGAATTTTAATAGCCTGCAAGTTGTACTATGTTTAAAGGAGAAACTTTGCTTTGCTAAATTTGTGACCCTCCAACATCGATCTTGCTTTGGGAATACAGGAAATGGAGTGCCACCTACTATCAGTTTTCCCTCATCCTTTATACAAGCAGATATCAAGTCCTTCTTTTGTAAAGAGACTTTATTTAAATTAGTAACTGCATATGCAGGGAGGAAATGAGAGGCTGAAATCTTTTTTTGCTTCATGACCCCATCACTTGCCTGAAAAGAAAGCAAACAATTTCTCTATCCAACTTTCATCTTTCTCCTGCAACACCCAGACAATAGATGGGCATGTTTTGTTGAGTTTTACCCACTGTGAAAAATGTATATAATGCTCAAAAATATCATGTAAACAACTCTACTGGCAGTAGGTGTTAAATGGTGTCTGAATTCTGACTGTTGGCTGGCTGGATATTGACTCAGTGCAAATAAACAGAAGGCTCTTCCAAAAATCTTCCTGTCAGTCATTCATAGTGCACCATTACCTTTGCTGCAGGAGTCCTTACCTGGACATCCTTTGCATATACCATGCGGGAATATTTAGACTGAATTCCTCCTGAAGCCGCAGTTTGCAGTAAAGTTGTTTTAGGATGGCAAATGTAAAGAGATCTCTGACTCTAAAAAGGTCTGAGAATTTAGGTCTGTGTTTGTATGATACTTGCAAGAAAAGGCCTTGAGCACAGGAAAGGTAAGAGTGACTAATAATTAAATATTAAAATCTATAGAACTTTGTAATTTTCAGTTAAAACAAACCGCATATTCATTTCAAATGTCTGTTATTGATGATGAAATAGATTTATGCCCTCACTAAAGATCCATACACCAATCCTGACCCCCCTGCTAACACCCACTAGCTGAAACCCGTGGCACACCAAAGCAGTGCATCTTTTTGAAGTCTGCAGTCACGCTTTTGCTTGGCTGCGCTTACTTCTAAGGGAGTGTGCTGCAGGGACAGTGGGAAAGCCCTGTCTTTGCTGCTGCAGACTAACACAATTTGTGCAGGGCACGAAAATTAACTGGCTAAGTAAGCTGAGACAATATTTCTTTCCTACGGAAAGGAGGGATATAAAATTTCATGCTTGTATTTGTAGGCTTTGTAGATGTGGAGGTTCTGTTTGCTAAAATTTAAAAGGGATAAGACAGTTGTAGACAGCTGATGTGGTTGGATCTTTTTTCTACAAAGCTGTTGATTCTCTTAATGCAGTAGGAGTTATGTTGCCATCCCATGATCATTTGTTTTTGGTGGAGTCACTGTGGAATTTAGATGGTGTTCAGCAAGGGAAAGTGATAATTTCTGCAGTGACTGGTCCTTTACATAGGAATGTAAACTGTTGATAAAAATATTCCTCACCTGCTGAGCCTGTGCTGGATTCCCAGTGGCCCAGGGTCCTGCCCAAGGACCACAGCCTGCAACCCTTCTCTCCCTGCACTTGGCAGACTGGAGAATGGCAGGGCTGTTTGCTGCCTGGATGGTGCTTTTGGGAAAGACAGGGACAGTGTCTGTTTCCAAGACATTTTCTTCCTTACTTTCACCATTCCCCTCCCATCCACATCCCGTTTCTTCCAGGGTAGCATACAAAGACTTTTACTTTGCCAAAAAGGTCTCATATGTGCACACTTATTTATTTTGTCCATTTTGGCTGGCTGAAGCATGCAGGGGCATATTTGACTCACCACTTCTACAGAAAACATGTAAAACTGACTGCTGTAGGAATTGCCTAAAGTCAAATTTAAGGAAAAGAACAAATCCTGAATGTTTGATGCCCATAATGTGCTGGAATTCGACTGGGAGAGCAACAGTTCATATTTCAGTCTGTGAGATGATGTGCTTTGGTGTCAAATCTAGGTGAGTGGAATTCACGGTTCGTGTATTAAATCAGGTTTATGCTTATGCCGTGCCGGTGTCCCTTTGAGGATAACCAGAGCGCAGTTCTTGCTCAATAATGAAGTGTACCAGGAAAATCTGGTCCCTTACAAATGGTATTCGTCTTGCTTTTGAACATTTTACCATTTCCACTGCTAAGGATGGGATAGCAGATGAAAGAGTTCAGCAAACCCTATTTCTCACTGATGTCTTTTCTAAGTAAGCACAGCATTTCAGTTTGATTTACTGCAAATTTTTTTCTCCCATGGAAAGATTATAAACTAGAGAGCATACTGACTGGAAGAAAATGGCTGCTAATCTTCTGAAACTAATGTTTAATCAGTGATGGAAAGAAAATAAGTAACTAAAGAGCTTCATCCACTAATTAAATAAAGCTGGTTATTCTGCTGGAAACAGTTAATGAACCTCAAGTAATAAAATTATTTTCAGAGTATTAAAGCAGGAAAAAAGTGATTACTTATTTAAGACTAAATAATTACAATGTATTCTTCACTATAAGAGGTTATAGATGCCAAAGACTAAATAACCACTGTGCTTCTGATTCTCCATAAAAGGGCGTTTCTCAGGAATTATTACATCTTATGTCGAGCTTGTACTGAATTTTCTTCTTTTAAGATAATCTCCAATGATCTCCAAGGGAATTTGCCTCCCTTGGTGCCTGTTATTATTCTTATTTTTAGGGGCTGGCTGTGTTTGATTGCCTTTAAAATGAGCTGAGGTTGTATTAACTGTGCAGAAGGGATGGGGTGCAGCGGTTCCGACCGCAGCAGGAGCAGCTCCGAGGCGAGCCCTGGGCTCTGCTCCGCCGCTCAAACACCGCTGGGGCAGCCGAGTTTGGCCTCACGGGCTCAAATCCTCCCTCGGCTGCAGCTCAGCTTGTCTCTGAAATGCTGCACATCCCTTCTGTTCCGAGATTACAGATAAGGGGGAGTTTCTCTTAGGAAGGCAGGCTGTAGCCTAATTACCCCTGCAAGTGCTGGGAGCTTCCATTTTGGGGCCAGAGTCCGCTTAATGCTGGGAGCTTTGGAAAAAATCCTGCCTGGCTCTGTCCTAATAATCACTGTAATTTTTTTCCTTTTAGCATCTGAGAGCTGGCACGTGAGGTGGTTAAAGAAACCAAAATCCAGAACCCCCGAGCTGGGAGGGGGAAGCTCATGCAAAGCTGCCATCCCAGGCAGCTCCAGACAAATGACTTTATTTATGAGGCACATCCCTGAGGAAGGGGCAGCTCAGAACAGCCTGTCCTGGGAGGCATCCCTGAAGGAAAGCGTTCCGTGCCTGCTCTGCTCCCATGCTGGCTCTGGCTGCTTGCACCCTTCTGTGTCCTCCTTGCTGAGTTAAGAGCCACCTCGGCTCCCTCCTGCAGACAGGTAAAGCCCAGCCTTGTGCCGCACTAGTGATGGGTTTGTTTGTCTTGGAAAGGCTCTTTGGTGGGGTGGGAAGGCTCCTGGTGGTCCAGCTCTCCCCTGTTCATCTCTGCAGGGCTGAGGCTCAGTTTTGGGGGTGTAGAAGGCCAGAATGCTGTGCTCCTTGGGAGGGAATGGGCCTGGCTTTCCACCTGCCTCCCTAAGCCTGACTCAGCACCCTTTCCATCCAAGGACATTAGATTAAACCCACAAAGGCAAAAACTCATCCTCTGGGTCTCACTCCTTTCACTTGTCTGAGTTCTATTCAGTGCCCCACACAACACACTCTTACTGACTGCTCCACTTTGGCAGGAGCAACCACCCAAAATGTGGATCTGGCTCGTGTGATCATGGAAATAAATATCTCAGCCACTTAAAATTATATCTTACACTTGAGAGAGACATGCTGAGGACATAGAGAAACAATAGATTTAATTAGGCTTTTAAAATGTGACACATCTATTATATGTTCCATTACAGTTTTTAAAAAGTCTCAGTTTCTGTATAATAAATCTTGCTGGAGTACTACCATTTAATTAAATGGGAGTCAGCACTGGGAACAATTAAAATGAGTTTATGTGCTTTCAGGGAAACCCTATAGCAAGATGTGCAAAATAGCATACAATAAAATGAAAAATTAAGCCCTTAGTGGGTTTGAGCTTGTGCATATAAGAAATTTGATAAAAAGCATTTTAAGAAAGTAGGCAATTTTACAGTATGGCAAGTAGTCTGTTCTGCCTCAAAGGTACCAGCCCATGTCCCTTGGATTTTTGCCACTGGCAAAAGACTCCAGATGGATGTATGCATCAATACTAATAAGTGAAATTAATCTCTGAGAAAAAAAGTTTCTTTGAAGCCCTGAATAGGAGTGGATGTTATCTAGCAGAAAGTATGCATAAATAGGTGAAAAAGATATCTCTGTTCTGAATAGTTTCTGAGCTGCTTCAATCAAGAGTTTCTCTGCTTATGGGATTTAGTAAAGGCAGATTTAATTTTTAGGATATCGTTTGTACAGTAATGTATGTAAGCAAATAGTGATGCTATCTTAACTAGAACATGATATATACATTTTATTGCATATTAAAATCCATTTCAACATTACATTCAGCCGAGAGTTTTTAGTTTGTTTCCCCCTCTCTGCCTCAGTATAAACAAGCAGCCTTGAAATGAACATCAAAACTAAATGGCATTGAATATAATGAAGCAACATTGAGTCTAATGAAGCAGAATTGCTATGTAAACAGGGATGCTTTTATCTCATTGGAATTTTTATGTCCTTGCATGTCTCTCAGCCACATTTTTGTAACCTGATTCTTAGGAAATGTCTGATATCTCTTTATGATTGTTAACAGAGACCAAGACAGCCCTGTAATGCGTGCTCAGCTGAGTGGTGTGAAAGTACCACATTAAGTTTGCTGCTTTAGAAGCAAAATGTTAATCAGTCTCATCTTGTTACAGTGTGCTGGCTGTAAAACGTGGTAACTTCTAAGTGTGAATAGGTCTGCTAAGAAGAATGGGTTGCAGACACTTAAGGGTTGGGTGAAAGTGCCACTTGGAAGCTCCCTGCCTGTAAGCATTTCAGACTTTTCCTTGTCTGTTAATGCCTTTGTGAAGGCACAGGCAGTAATAGCACAAGCAATAGTACCAAACCTCATAAATCTTTCTCTGGGCTGAGAACCATGCCTTCCAATGTCTTGCTGTAACATAAGCCTTAGGACACAGGCTGATCTTCCTCTGCCAGGGAAGAGTGAAACATTCAGGCACCTGCTCTTTCTCAACTTGGCCTGTTGCAGTAGCTATGAGAAAGTCTGTGGGTCCTCCATTGCAAATTAAAATACTAGAAAAACCTCCCTCAAATATAGTTTTTATTTCCACCTTTGATTCTGCACTTGGAAGTCATGCTCTTTAATATATATTTGCTTGCACCTGAATATCTCTCACTTCCTTACAGATATGAACTTTTGCCCTTTTGGACAGCAGCTCAAAATTCAGCATTTCAAGTTAATGTGCTGCAACTCCTCATATAAGAGTTGGGTTGAGTAGAAGCAGGTGAATAAATGCTGCTATTTGGCAGCATTGGACATGGAAGTATTTGTCATAATACACTGATGTACGATGCCCTTTCACATTCTCCACAGACCACTTGAACTTAAAAAAATATGATGGCAAAGTAAATTAGTGGAATCTTGTCTGAAATGTAGTCACTGGAAAAAAGAGAAGGAAACCACTGTGATTTCTATTGCCATAAACCGTACTGTTCTGTAATAGTGACTTCATCTAAAATACCATCAACACTGCCAAACCTTGCAGCTGTTCTTAAACCTCTTGCTCCTCGAAGTTTGTCGCTTATTTGTTTGTTTGTTTGCTTGCTTGCTTTTTCCCTGAAAATTTCTGTTTCACTAAAAATATTTTTCTAGATCTTTGACCTGTTGCATTTCTCTGTGTGTTGCCTTTTAGTGGGCACAATGCGCAGAAGAGCTTTGGCATAAGATTTTCCCTATCTGTGCATTTATATAGGCTGATAACTTGGGTCTTAAAATGTATTCCTCTCCACGGGTTGTTAAGTCTGTAGTCAGAAATTTAGGAGCATGACTAGCTGGCCCAGCTTCCAAATATTGAAAAACCTCAAAGTAATGTAGCACATAACTAAAATCACATAAAGTTTGGGTATGGGGAATGAAGCTTCTGGCATCTCATTTTCATTATGAACATGGCAACAAGAATGGAAAATGACACAAGAATAATTCACATGTGTTTGTTCTTTAGTACAATAACTATCTAGACCTTCTTGCTTTGGGCTCCCCTTTTCCTACACAGCTTTTGGGAAAAGGTGGGTTTGGCTTTTAATGGCCTAATAAATACAAGTAATAGCTTGTGATTTGTTTAATACTTTGAACCGAAAGGTCAAGGGTAGGAAGATTAAAAAGTCATTGTGGGAAATGCTCTCAGTAAAAGCCATCTCTAGCTGGAAGTAACACAGCTTCTTAAGTAAGCATAAAATCAGTTTAAGGCAGCTCCAAGCCCAAATTAAAGCAGAAAGGAAAATAATGTTAGTGTGTAGATACTACCAGATATAGAAGGGTAAGTGAAATTAAAAACCAGACAGGGAAATCATATCCCATATGATATATCATATCCCATATATCATATCCCTTAGTATATCCCATAGGGTCTCTGCAGCACTGATTATAATATTTTTGTTGGATTTTTGAACATGTGCATCTGCCTGAAAGTCTGTGAATCTGAAGTAATGACTGAAGTGTTCTTGAGCCTCTCCTCTGCTTGCAAAGCCTCAGATGACACTTAGTCATGGAGCATTTTATAAAAAGCTACCTGCTGCCAAACAACTGTCTTAAATTCCAGCATCTGCCCACATCCCATCTCCTCTCCCAAGTCTAAGCACCCCCCTTCCCTTCTCTTTTGAATGTGAGAGAGATGGAGGAGAAATTAAAGGACTATTTTGTCAAAATTTTTTCCCTGCTCACAAGGTGGAGGTTCTACCTGGCCCCGCTTCTCTCCTCAGCAGTGCTGCAGTGTGAGTGATGCAGCAAAGCCGTGCCAATGATTCAAGGCTGCTTCTAGAAGTGTTATTTGTGCACTGTGAGAAATTTGTGCACTGGAGACCTGAGACTGATGGGTCCTTTTCTTCTCTCAAGGATACTCTGGAGAGTTTGCACATTTTCCTGGGGCCCCAGGCAAGTGCACTGCTTGCTTTTCTCCAAAATAGGCTCTTTCCATCACAGCAAATCGGATTGTGCCTGCAAAGATCTTGAAATATGCTATTAATTTTGCATATTTCTTCTGAGTGACAGTGTGGGAGCCTTTTCTCTAGAATATATTTTCATTAAAGAAAACAGGCTGAGCAGACATGTGATGGGGGTGTCTAATTGTGTATTTGGTAGGTAGAAGGCAGGCTTTCTATCATTTTGGTGAAAAGAGGTGAGGAATAGGATCTGGGGCATTGTTAAGAGTCCATTGTGCATTTGAGGAGATCTGATTTTTTTATAATATGACCCTCTTGTAGCAGTGGTGAACGTGGAAGCACAAGCCAGCTGTACGAGGCCGAGAGCTCAGGTAAGAGCTGTCTTCACCACTGTCACAGGTCTGCTGGTCCTGGTGAAAGACACTGGGGGCCACACACAACTGCTTGGTACTGAAGGTGTGATTAATACCAAGTGTGGTATTTTCTCTCAGCACTGGAGGTGGAAATGTACCTGTAATTATAATCCTCTAAGTTAAAAATGTTACTGCAACAGTGTTAGGTCATCCTGACCTTCTGTGGTGGAAAGAGAAAACACTATTTAGTACTTCTTTTATAGTTTTTTAAGAGCACCTATTTTTCCCTGGGATGTTCTGAGCAGTTAAAGCCAGCCCTCCCACAGAGTAGGATCATGCTTTTCTTATTTAGTTGCAGAAAACATTTACCATATACTACGGCAAATCACACAATCAATCTTCATGCTAATCATTCTCTGCTGGAGACTATTTACTACAAAAACTTCTGAAATTTTCTTACTAGCTGGAGAGCTGACTGTCACAGCCAAAAGACTGATTCATTTATGTTTTTTTTTCTTTTAATAAAACCAAAATTGAATGCTTTGAAATAGGCTTGAGTATTTCAGATTAGATGGGTAAAGGCTGAACAAAGAGACACTCGGAAATTGTCTTCTTCAGTAGGGCTTCTCCTTTAATCCTCCCAGATCTGATTCTAGCTAGTCACTTGCCTCAGCCTTTATTTTCCCTTATGCTGCTATTTAAATGGCAGGCCTCTGGTGATTTGCATTCATCCTGTGGCAGTGGTTTCCTTAGTGTTAACTCTGATTTGCACCAACAGCTGTGGCCGTGCCTGAGTGTGCAGCTCCCTTTGTGCCCAGAACGGAGTCTCCAGAGAAGGTTTCAATGTTGTACTGCCCATGAGCACTGTGGCAAGTTTTTCCCCTCATGCACAGCTACAGAGCTGCCAGCTGGTTATGTGATTTAGAAATTAAAAAGTTCTGCTGAGCCCTCAAAACCTGCTGTTTCTGGTTTTATTTTGTATGAAACACACTATCGTATTCTCTTCTATATTAGGTTTGGATTGGAAAGGACCTTAAATATCATCTAGTTCCAACCCCTCTGCCACGGGCAAGGAAACCTTCCACTAAACCAGGTGGTCTAGCGCTCAAAGCCTCATCTAGCCTGGCTTTATATACCCCCAGGGGCATCCACAACTTCTCTGGGCAACCTGTTCCAATGCCTCACCACCCTCACAGTAAAGAATTGTGGCACACACTCTTCTAGAATATTTCTACTCCTGATGAAAGCAGAGAGCTTAGGTCTAGTTACAAAATGTCTGGTGCCTGCCTCTGACATTCTACTGCTTTTCCAGAACATTACAGATGAGGGAAAAAATTATATACCCCAAAATCCCTGCTGGGACCCAGCCTGGTTAATTGTGCTACAGATCTGCAAAGCCAATTGTTACCAAAAAGAAAAATCATCACTGTCTGGAACTTACCTGTTCACCTACATGATATAACATGGCAGCAAAGGGACTGATGGAGTGGGACACATCAGTGTCCAGCTTGTAGAAAACCTGTTATATGTGCAAAAAGCCTTAGAGGCCAAGTGAGGTTTTGTGCTCTTTTTGCAGCACTGAGGAGGAACACCTCCATGTATATGAGAGCTTAGACTTCTTGCTGTGCTCTGTGGCCATTCTGGCTGTGCTTACATGTAGAAAGGATAGAAAGATTTGTGCCAGTTTGGCTTTGAGGGAGTTGGAAGTGTCAGTGATTCACAAAAGTAAAAAAAAGGAAAAGAAAGAAAGATGACAGGCATCTGAAGCTATTGGATGTCTGTGGTAGGTCCCTTCAGAAAAGAAATGTATGGATACAACAGAACTGAAAAGGGATTTGAGTTGTTCTGGAAGGGAAACAGAGAAATTTGCTTTTAAATATGTTTCTGGTACAGCACTGTAGCATTCCTCACCCTCTGCTGCACTGTATATTTGATTTGCTTTCCAAAATCAAACAGCTTAAGGTTTGAGTCACCCTCCATTAAGCTGAACAAAATGAAAATGCCAACACTTTTGGAACGTGTTGGCGTGAGCCTCAAATTGGAAAACAAACAACACTGAGCTGCCCTTCCCAATGTGAATGGAGAGGAAGAAGCTATTTAGTGAAGTGTGGAATTTGGAGGACTGGGTCTTTTGCACTGCTCTCTGTGTTGGGGAAAAGCACTGGACAACAGAAAACTTTGGTCTTTGTTGATGAGATTTGCTTCTCCACTGGTTTCTGATGTTACTGTTCTTGCCTACTTCTTTTTTATCTTGTTTGCTGCTCAAAAGCTGATTCACAGGAGGAGGTCTGATAACTTAAAGCAGAATTATCTGGGACACCAGTGAGAACAGTTCAGCCCCCAGTGTGGGGTGTGGGTTTCAGCCTCTCTTACCATCTGAGTGCAGCTTTTCTGGTAGGAGATGGAAGGAAGGTGGAAGAAGGTTTGTCCTAAAGTTTTGGAGAGTGCAGCACAGAGCAGCTCATATTATGGCAGGTGCTGCACCTGCAGGCTCACCATTACCCATTATTGCATTCCCTCCTCCTCACCACCTCTGCAGATGGCCACGGCAGAGCGTGCAGGCAGTAGGAGGTCTGCCCATCAAAAGGCATCTGGGAGGCTAAGGCTACAGGAGAAATGATGTTAGACTGTGAATCTGGAGGTGTCTGGTCAGAAAAGCACCAGAGGCTACAGGTGAGCCCCGAGCTATGTGGGGGAGGAGTGGGTGGGCTGTCAGCAGAGGCACGCAGCGCTGGGTTTTCCAAGGGGCATGAGGTGCCTCACATAATCCTTAGTGCAAAACAGGCTCAATACTCTTTCAGCAGGGTTGTGATTCCCAGCTTAATGAATTTAAGAGCCACAGTGATTGACTCTGAAGGCAGCTATCAGTTCTCTCCCGTGTAAACAAGAGCGCAGGCAGTGCCTGAGCTGCAGTGTGGTCACGCTCAGTGCACTTCTCTGAGTGACCCAGTGTGACCAGAGCACCTTGTGGCTGTGACATGACCATGTCTTCTTTGAATGGTGGTACAAGGCAGGAGCTCCTGTAGGCCTCAGGGGTCTGGTAATGGGACAAGTGAACCCTCCATGGGCTCAGACAGACCCCTTCTCAGGTGAGGTGGGCAAGCAGCTTGTACTTTGTCTTTTTTTTTGTGTCCCACCTTTCTGTCTTTTTTCTTGTGTCCCACCTTTCTTTGTGCAGCATAAAGAGGAACAGTGATGGAAAGTCATTGTACCCTGATGGAGTCATGGACACAGGAGTAGATATCTGCTCTGATTAATGATTTCTATCACTTAAAAAAGGGCATTTTAATGTTTTAACTACCCATTTCATAATGATCAGAGTTTTCAGGTTGTACCACAGGGCTGATTAATGCTCACCTCAGGTGTGCCAGAGGCTCACGTTTATTACACACGCTGCACACCCATTAATCGGCAGCGCAGCGCGGGCTGTCATCCCGGACTGCTTAATTACATTGTCTCCCCCTGCCCAGGGCTTATGTGTGTTGTGCAAAGCCATAAATACTCCAAGAGCCCCATTTCCACTGAAATCAATAGGAGTTTTGCCATTGTACTGCAATGAGAGCTGTGAAAGTAAAATAATGCAGATAACTGCGACTTTCAAGTGGAAAGAGGGGCAGCAAAGGACACATGAATTATGAAAGATTGAACTTAGAGGTGATCTGAAAAAATTACAGGATAAACTGGAAAATGTTAAAGGAGCCATAAGAGTAGGAAAGATAGAAGGCAAAACAAAAATTGGACAAGAAATAAAAATAAATAAGAGGGATTTCAAGTGGATAAAGAGTAAGAAGTGAATGAGGCAACAGGGATTCTGCAAAATGGAAAGGGTAATTTTGCAGCAGAAGCAGCAGACGTTGTTGAATAAATAAATGAATTATGTATCTCTTTTCACAGAAGAGAATGGGAAAATTCAATATATCAAAAGCAGGAAGGTTCCAAGGCAAGGGACATCCATGTGGAACAAAAAGTGCAGAACAGGAGTAAGCCCAACACTGGACACCATGGCTCCCTTACCGGTTCTCCTGGGAATTTCCTCTGTGGTGCATAATTGGTCTGCTTATGTCTCTGTACTTCATCCAAGGTGCTACTCTTTTTGTCCAGTGTTTTGGTTGGAGGCAGGATCTGAGTACCTGTTCTGCTTCTGCAGTCACTGCTGACCACCAAGAAACTGCATTAGAACAACCAAATAACTTACTTACTGCATTAGAACAACTTAATAACTTTAGACTAAAAATTTAGAAAAAAGAAAATAATTTAATTTTTGGCAGCGATACCTTTTGCTTTTATCTTCTAGAATAATTTGCCATGGCAGATATTTGCCAGTGTTTGAGTCAGTCCAGCCCTAGATGTTTATCAGCTGTCCATCAGAGAAATCTGTTCGACTGAATAACAGCAAAAGAAAAGTCTTCTGAAAATTGCTTTGATGGCTAAATTACCACTTGGTCGGTTTACAAACACAGCAGCTGGGAGGATTTGGAAATATATTGGTCATTTGACTTTCTCTTGTCATAAATATGTTTCTAGTGCAGCGGAATAAAGAAGGATGCATCAGATCTGAATGGGTATAAAAATATAACTCGAGGAGTCTGTAGAGCTAAACTTCAAGGTGTGTTATTTTGTATCAGTAAAGGGCTACTCAATGTGGTCATTATTTTTGCCACCTAGCTAGAACCAGGAAGAAATGTGAAAACATGAGGAGGTATCCTTAAGGAATATACCTGAGAACAAAATGATGTAACAGCTGTAGGATTCAAATATTCATATATAGATTAAAGAAATAAAAATATCCTTAAAGGATTATAGGTTAATATAGAAAGTTCCAAAAATTAGTTTGACAATCGTACTGAGTATCTCTGATTCCATATAAATCAAAGGTAAATGACTAGGTAGGCAACCCTGAAAGGTTTCAAGAGAATAAATGAACATTCTTTTGGGAGGGAATGAAAAGATACATGAAAAGAAAAGCAACAACACAGCAACATAAAAGAAACAAAAAAGGAAAAATCCAAGCTTTACAGGCTGTTGCTTGTAGCTGAAGCAGAGCCACAGTGCAAGGATGCTAATGGAAGATGAGCCCAGGAACTGTTCAGCTTTGGAGCCTTGCTGCCAGAGCATTTTAGGACCACATTACCCTCTCTTTTTAACCAGTGTTAAAATAATGTGAGAAGTTTGATGTAGAAGCCAGCCCTCTCTGACTGTGGCTGAACAGGGGCAGCTGTACCTCATGCCAGGGAAGGAACATGGGGTGAGGGTAATGAGCCTGGGATGCTGCGGCTCCTGCTGGACAGGGTGGGATGGAGCCCCTGGGAGAAGCTGGGCTGATTGCAGGGATGGGGTCACTCCTGGATAAAGACTCCAGAGATGGCAAAGAGCTCCATGTGAGGTAAAAGTGTGAAGTGAGCTGGTACAACCACTTCTCTGCAGTCTGGAGAGACAATTCAGGTGCTATGGACACTTGGACATTACATCCCTGGGACACTGATAAGGCTGTTATCATTTTTCTCCATTGAGTTTTTCTTTCACTGTGGATGAAGAAGTATTAAACCAAACCATGCTATTTATCTGTTTGAAAAAGTTGTTTTGACAAAGATCTGCTTAAAGCATTAAGAGTACATTTTCCTTTTTCTTTCCAATAATAAATCTTTCATAAAATTAAGGCATTGACATTACATCTCTGTTAGGGTAATTTACTCCCCACAGTAATTTTGACTTAGTTTGTTCTACATGGAGTGATATTTTAATCATCCTTTCAGTGCTTATTGATGAGGGTTTTCTGCAAAAGATGAGAAGATTAGTTTAAAACTATCCCTTGTGAATTTAAAACAATAACAAGGAAGTGAACACAGTCTAAAACAAATTAAGAAATGTAATAGACTTAATAAAAGGCCGATATTATATTCAATGTACAAAAATGACTGCAAGACTTGCTGTGGTGGGGCTGCACATGCTCTCATCAAGCTACATTCTTTTGTTATTTTTTAATAGAACAGGCACAAATCTCCCCCTCTAAAGGTGAGTGATGAATGAAATAAATGGTTTATATTTTGTCCAATAAAAAATGTATTACCTTGGCTCAGGCATCATATAAAACCTGTGCTTCATTCCTATACCCATCACCTGGGAATAATTTGCATTTCCTCACCCAGCAGGAGGACCCTGGTTTCAAAGCCTTGTCCTCATCAACTCTTGGCTCTTCCTCAGTGTGTGAGGGGTTAGATTTCTTCAAAGATTAATTAACTGCTAGGTCAGAGGGAGTGGAATATCTTCCTTGAACACTAGGCTCCCTGCAATGCTGCAAGGATACCGAAGGGCATCCTTAAAGGCTGAAATTACAGCTTCAAACAATGATTTATCTTTTTTCTTCAACTAAACATGACACAGCCTCCACAATCTCCACAGTGTCCAGCACTGATGTTAAGTGGTAATCAGCTACTTAATCAGATGAAAAAAATCATGGTGCCAGAGTCCTTGGATGGCTGAACTGTGTCGGAGGTTCGAGACCTTAGTGAGTCTCTACCCTGTGAAAAGTCCAGTAATTACAAGCTAAAAAAGAATATCAAAGGGCAGTTTTTGCCAGTATTTCCCAGGCATTGAAGAAATTTGGATTTAAAAAATATTTAAGTTTTTTCCAAGGTGGGAACTGAAGAGTTGCATGGGACTGATTCTTCAAGAACATTGGTGACAGAAGAAGCTGAGATATGAGTGTCTGCTTTGAGGAGCAGAAGAGAGCCAGGCATGGTGGCCAGATTCCTTCTTGCACTGCGTCCCTAAATGCCTGGATGAGGATGGAAGTTTTGTGTGGGCTTGTTCCACTCTTTCTGTCTTAAATTGCAACTGCATCTTGCAGTGTCTTGCTAAACCACAGCTGTCCACGTCTGTGCATGCTTCTGTACCTATATAAATGTACACAAACTTGGTACAAACTGTTCTGGGTCTCCTGGGGTCACACTTGCTTCGCCAAGTTACAAATGCTGTCACTTTGGCTCACTGCATGATTTGTGAGTTTTGCTGAATTCTTCAGAACTGCTTTGGATTTAAGGCCCTATTTGAGCGTAAAATGTGATTAGCTACAGTGAGGTGACTTTTTATCTAGCTGATACACCTTTCTTTCAATTTAGTTGATGAATGTGCAGTGTTAGGCTGGTCACAGGTGTTTCACTTGTGATCCTAGGGAAGCAGGTGGTGGGGCTTTTGATGCTGATATAAAATTACTCGCTCTTCCTGCTGATTACTGACCATGTGGTTGCTGTTGTGTGCTGAGCAAGGATGTGGAGAGGCATGGTCTTTGGACAGCATGAGTGGTGAGAGTCTCACTCCTCATATTCACAACACCAGCTTGATGTTTTGGCTGGGGAAGGATGCTCACCAGTGGAGGAGTAGCAATATTTTCAGTGTGCCCCGTTCAATCTGCAGGAGAAAATATTTTGCTGTGCTCTTTGCATCTGAGTTCAGTAATGAAGTCTTGCACTGGTTTAATTATACCTATTTACTTCATGTGGGCACTGCAAGGCTTAATTAAATGGTTATGTATTTGCTTTGAGAGGCTCCTATGGAAAGCAATGCAAAATTGCTACATGTTAATCCTTCCATTGATTCACATTATCGTGCCCTGGTGAGCTGAGTTTAATCATTTGGGGGCTCATCGGATTGAAAGAAAATATTGGCGCTAGTCAGATGGATAAACAGCACCCAAGTGTAATGCTCAGCAACCTGGGCCTCTGTGGGCTGCAAAATACAATATTGTAGTTACCCAAAGCTTTCTCTCCATCCGCTTTTCCGGAGTAATGGATAGCAAGGAATTATTTACCAGATATTCTGCGTGCTACTTCAATTTAATTACGCCTTCTCTGATTCGAACAGCAGGCATATAAAGCGTGCCTGTGTACTTCTGTGGAAGCCTTAAATGGGAGGAATGGGTTTTGCCTGATTTGCACAGCCTGTTGGGGACGGACCTCAGCGCACATATGTTGACGGCAATAAGACGATCGTTATCCAGCCCATGCCTCCTCTGTAGGTAGAGAGGTAGGGATGCCCCGAGGGTTTAATTCCCAAACTTTCATTTACTTCCTCTATTTTCAGCTGCTATTAACTTTAAAAGCATTTTTTGCACGAGGAAGGATTATGCACAGCACTGACACCTTATAACTCAGCTGGGTTCGCCGATTGGCTGAAATTCAAAAGTCTTTACTAGTTAGGCTAAAACATTAAAAATGTCTTTTGATAAATGATCTGAAGGGAAAATCAAGCAGATGGCTTTTAGGCCCATCTCACGATGCAACTTTGCAGGGAAATAATAGTTTCAGTAATGGGTTATAGAGCTTTATTTAAATAACTATACTATTTAGTGAGGGGTGAATCATTTAGGCTTTTTTGGGGGTGGTTTTTCTTCCCCTCTTTTTTCAGATTTCTCTCCTTGAAATGAACTGAAGCACACTTTGAAGCACCATGAAGTTATTTTTTCTTCACTTTTTGTAATTGGTCCATCGGTTTTCTGCTGCTGTCTCAGATTTTTTATGGGTGATATCCCCTGACTTTCCACAGCCTGCTTCCTGATGGATTCATTTACTGTGTGTGTTGCAGGGGCAGGATTTATGTGCCTCAACCTGCTGCCTACAGCTAGAGATCTCCTCTATTATACTGGGTTTATAGGGTGAATTACAGCTTGTGGGAGGTTTTGTGGAAAGTTCTAACCAGCTCATTTGGCCTCCAGAGAGACTGGGCAGATGCAGCTGGGATAGGCAGGCACACTGTGCTGGGAAGGCAGGGCTTCCTTCTGCAGAGCACCAAGGTGCCCAGCATTGGTCTCTAGGCATAAATATCAACCCCATGGTTTAGCTCTATAGGCAGGGGTGCAGTTGTGGTGTGGCTGGGAATTTGTGGTTGTTGTATGAGACACAAGGGCCAAGCTTTTGCAAGGGCAGGACCTGGTTTTTGCAGTGCAGATGAAGAGACGTGGTAGAGGAGCTGTATTTTTGACATGTATTTTATCACCCAGTCTCTAAGGAGCAAAGCCCTTTAACCTGTTTCCAACTGAGCATTCCAGAAATCAAATGTCAAAGATCCTTAAAATGTCAAAGATCTAAGCCAAAAAGATGCTGCACTTGTAGACAAACTCATAATCCTGGGGATAACACTTTCCCCTTTGAAACAGTCCAGCACTCTTCATTAGATGTTGGTGAAATCTTTGGAATAAATACTGGATGTAATTGTCCAGATGCTCTAATTTCTGCTTTTAGCAGAAAAAACGACACATTTAATATTGCCTTTTTTTTTTTTTAAGTAAAAAAATCAGAAGTAAAGGTGTGTTTACTCCAGCATGGTACTGATTCAGTGTGAGCTGGAGGACAAATAATGGGTGTGCTCCATGCTCCAGCACACTAAATGCTTGAGATGATGTCTTTGTTACTGTCTTTTCATAGATCAATGCAACACCCTGTCGAGAGCTGGATGCAGAGACATGAAAAGGGCTTACTCTAGGTAAAAGAGCTGGAAGTCTGTAGTGTTTCAAAGAGTCTGAAATCAGAAAGACTAAAAATGGGCTCCAAGCTACCAGCAGTGTGTTGTCTTGGGGACATTGGTGTTTTTTGCAGACCCCTGTCTCAGCCAGGGGCACAGCCTCTTGTGGGAGCTGGCCCTGCATCTGCTGGACCACAGTGCCTCTCCCTGGCTGCCTCAGCAAAGCCAGGGGAATCTGTACTAAATTAAATGTGGAGGAGAAAGAGAGAACACAAAACCCGAAGGAATGTTGTGTAGGGGCTGTGTATGGAAGGAATGTGTAGTAGGGAGTCAGTCAAAGCTGTCATAGTTGTTCAAATTGTGCTGGCAGAAAGAGCAAAAGATAAGAGGATTTTGCTAAGCCTTGTAATATTACAGTGTAGACTAAAATGTAAGTTGCCTCTGCTCTGCCATCTCTGCTCTGCCAGGAACTGAGAGGAAAATACTCCAGAAAAAGAAGCACAGGTGAAACAGTGAACATGACCTCCTATGCTAAAACGTGGTCTAAACACAACTCTTAGTCATTATGGTCCTCAGCAAAAGGAATTTTCTCCTGACAGATGTGAGCTTAAAATATAAGGTCTTAATCTTTCAATCTAATTCCTCTGGGCCAACCTTTTTTTGTCAGCCTGAACCCCTTTGATTTCAATAGCCTTTTGTGGTCCTGGACACACCAGTCTAGCCAGAGGTTTAGATTCTACACACTGGTATAGTAGCTTTTCATACATTTTGATTAAAATCCCTGAAACTCTTAACCTCAAATGACATGGGTTCTTTGTTTTGTTTTTTTTTTTTTTTTTTTTCCCCCCATAGTCCACTCCTTTGTGTAGTCCTTGGTCTCAGTTTTTCTAGTCTTTCTCAGGTGATTACAGGCACTGACATTTTATTTTTGGATCATGTAATGGAGATAAATACAACAGGGTGGTAAATTAAACTTCACAGGTAATTTCAGACTGGAGACTCCAGTCAGCACCACTTCTTTTGAGGGTATAGCTCCACTTGACCCATGAGGGCATCTCATTTTGTGTCTGTAGAGGATGACAGCTTGGCCAGACATAGAGCAGCATCCCATGGCACTTAGCACCTGGAAGTACCCCGTGCAATGGAGGGTTGGTTCTGTAGCACAATCACACATTCTGCCTTCTAAGACTCATAGAAAGTCCTTGGGAATGAAAACTCTGGTGAGCAGCAAACTTTGGAGATAAATGGTACATTGACTTTGCCATTTGCATTTACTGTGCAGCTTGAGAGGACTTTTAATTATTCAAAAGAGGCAGAATGTTAGTCACATCTATCTTTGTTCCTCCCCCTAAAGCAAACCCACTCTGTACATTTTCCTGTGACCACTATACCAATATTTCCCTGTTACAGCTTCTCTGACTTTCACCTCATTTTTTTCCTTTCCTTTGAATTTTTTGTTAGATGTTTGAGATGCAACAGAATTCAGCTACATTGAGTTTTTTTCTTATCAGCTAACCCAGAGCATATTGATCAAGTCTATACATGTAGTGAACAAGGAGAGGAACATAAACACTTTACAGTGCTACAGTCACGTATCTAGAAAAACAATGTAGCAGTGAAACAGCCTCCTCAACATGAACATTGAAAAAGCTCCATCATATTTATTCATGTTGGGAAGAAATGGGTGCTCAATGACAGCCTGCACACACGTACCTGGCACTGAGGATGGGAGGGAAGGAAATTCCTCAGCCTGTTTAGAGACACGATCTCTGTATCTCTTCCCTTTGGCATCCACTGCTGCCATCAGCATGGGCACCTTCTTTCTCCTTTTCTTTGTAAGTTAAGACCTGTTATTTATTGCGATATTACCCAATTTTTTGGAAAATGCAGTGTGAGAAATATGCAAAGCAGAAGGGAACTGAGTGTTCTTGATGCTGGATTACAAATGTTTTTGACCAGTCCATTTAAGCACAGAATGGCATTTGGTTGAGGAGCTTTGAAGGAAATAATGGAAACCACCCAACCCTAAGAGAGAATTCAGATTTTAATTGCTCAAGAGTGAGGTATTTAATCTTGCACATGCTCCTTGAGGGAAGTGGTTTCAAATACTTATTTCATGTCTGTGAAAAATCGTCCCCTCACCGAAAAGCCAACCAACCAAAAAAAAAAAAAAAAAAAAAAAAAAAAAAAAAAAAAAAAAANCCACAAAAAAAAAAAAAAAAAAAAAAAAAAAAAAAAAAAAAAAAAAAAAAAAAAAAAAAAAAAGAAGGAAAAAAAATTCTTAACAGGAGTTTAAAACACTGCAAACCATGTGGTGGTGCTAAAGTTACAAAAGAAGAGTCCTTGCAGACACTCTGACAAAATGTGCAGAATGTGGCCAGATGAGATATGACAACAAGTACAAATTATAGCAGTGGCAAACCAGTAAACATGGAAATCTGAGTAAATCAGTCATTTCAATCTATTTGCCAAACTGTGTTTATCCTCTGCAAAACCTCACCATCTCCACAGGAAGCACTTCAGAGCAATCTCTGCAGGGCATTTGCTGGGTGGAGTAAGGCTCAGGATATTCCACAGCAGCTTTTTGCAGACATTACAGCTGATCTTTCAGCCTAATTGAAATGAACAGTTGCGATAACTGCATTTTTTTTCCAATTTGATTATCCACTTCCCACTTTGAAATTGCTACACAAGAAGACATTGAATACTAGGGATAGACAGATGAAGTGTTTATGGTTTAAAAATAAAAAAATGTATTATTTTGTTAGTTTTGTTATTCCTCATCCCTGAGCTACATGGATATCTTGATATTTGCAAGAAAAAGAGTATTTTTTACAGATGTCAGGTCGGTTT
Source organism: Dicaeum eximium (assembly GCA_013396995.1). Taxonomy (NCBI): domain Eukaryota; kingdom Metazoa; phylum Chordata; class Aves; order Passeriformes; family Dicaeidae; genus Dicaeum; species Dicaeum eximium. Next base: position 221,786 of record VWZP01002197.1, on the reverse strand, counting down.
TTTCCCCCTGTGAGTTCATCAGTAAAGTCACACCAATTTCAACGGAGTCCCTCTTGCATGTGACACTGCAGGATTTGTCCTGCAATCTGCAATCTTCTTCTGCTTATTCTTTCTGTCCCACATTTCTCAAATTGAGAAAGGACTTCATTTAGAAGTTAGTCCTATGAAAGACCAAGACTAGAATTCGTAAGCTTTCTTTCTTTCTTTTTCTTTCTTTCTTTCTTTCTTTCTTTCTTTCTTTCTTTCTTTCTTTCTTTCTTTCTTTCTTTCTTTCTTTCTTTCTTTCTTTCTTTCTTTCTTTCTTTCTTT